>JASSUY010035017.1:0-36153 GCA_032466535.1 Forpus xanthops | reverse complement strand
TACCAAGAAGCTGCAGAGAGCAACAGATCTCTTCAGCCTCCTCACAAAAACTGGGATTCAGAGTCACCTTTTTCATCAACAGCTCTTCATGTTTTCTTTATGTTGTTTTTCTGTTGAACCTACTGCTATCAGCTGAAAGTTACATATACAAATATGAAATAGCTTTCATCCAGACCACATGTAAATGAATGCAGTCATTTGAATGTAGGACTTGAGGATGAAAAAGGCATTTTGAGTGAGTGAATTCCCTACCTTGAGCTGAGACTTCAGAATAAATCCAGAACTGACCACAAGGAGCTAAGTATTTTCTTCACCTTTTCTTTTAAATTAAATGATTAACATTTGAATGAATAAATCCCCTAAAGATGGCACAGAATGCTCAAGTTCACTGCAATATTATTGGTGACCTGTGACTTTTGGAATACAGGTTTAAAATAATCTAATACTGCAATCAGTTTTGAATGGCAGTCACATTAAAATAAACTGGGTTTTGCTTGATCCAGTGCTGTCTGTGATGGTCTCTCTATCACTCAGATACTATTTTATTTTATTGTGAACACGTCTTAAAGATTTGTGCTGGAGGAAGAATGTGCAGGGTTAAGAAAATTATAGAAGTACTCACAGTGTTGTTTTTTGCCATCCGGGATTTCTGCATGGTGGTGTTTAAGACGCTTTATAACTCATTTTAGAAGAGAGGCTGACAGTGTATTATGGTGGGTTTTTTTTAAAGTTATATTTCTTAAAACAGTCAGAGAGTTTATCTGTGAGCCCTGATGTCCTACTCCAAAGTTATTACTTCTGGGAACTCCGTCAATGGCATTACACTCCCATATCCTACAGGTATGTGATGGGAAACATTTAGGCCTTTTTTTCTCAAATGCTCTTCTTTTAATTTTTCTTCAATTTCTTTTTTTGCATATAAGTTCTGGCTGTGCAGGTGATAAGGCAGACATCCCAGTACAAAGTCTCATTGTTGGGATGTTCCCCTCAGCAGATTGTGCTGCAGCAGAAGAAATGGGGTGAGATGTGTTTGAGGGCATGGTTTTAATAAACTAATTTTACATACCCAACCAAAGTGCCTAAGGTAGAAGACTAATACCTAGGTTCCTACACTGTCCACGTTAAGAGACGGACACAGCTGAGGGGGCAGTTCCACAATAACTGAGTCAGCTGTGTAACACATCTTCCCTGCTCTATGTTACTGTGTGAACAAGGGAGATGACAGAAAAGGAACGTTGAGGAATATGGTGTGTCACTTGTCCTTGGGTTTCTCTGAAAAAAAGGTGCAAGTATTGCCTTCTACTGATTCTGCTGAAAGCTGGTTCTGCCAGATGCCAGGCCTACAGTCTTGTCTGTATATCCCCAAAGTGCAAATCAATAGGCTGCTGAGACATAATTACTTACCTACTGTTCCTAAATTGTTAACAAATCATGCAATTGTTCATTTCCATCAGATGCAAAAAAGGTAATTGAAACCTTGTTGGCTGATTCTAGTAACTCATTATAGTGCCCAATTATGATTTGTGATTGCAGAAAACTTTGCAGCAAAACAGTTTTTTTCACAGCTCCAATCTCAGTACATAATGCTTTTTATATGCTTTTTAACCTGCTTGCTAAGGTTATTTCAGTGTTTTCTGCTCAAATTATGTAAAAAAAATAGCTAGTATTGCAAATGTATTCATGTTTTTTCTTTCAAAGTTCCAGTGATCTATCTGACATATTGGGAGCATTTTCCATGTGAAAAACTTACAGCTCTAATCCTACTCTCCTAATGCGCAGACTCGTACAAGAAATTTTTGCCAGTGTACATGGAAGTCAACAGAGTGATACAAGCTCATCAGATTCTGTCATTGCAGGTCTTGGCACCGTATCTTCCTTTAATTGTAGGGTGATCACAAAACTAATCAACAGATCTGTGAGAGGTATTAAGTCCTTATACTTGCGTGCAGGAAGGAAAAAAAGGAAGGTGAATGCTTTGTGGCTGTGTGAAAGCCTTCAGGCTCATAGAGGTGAAATTATCCCACCACCCTTTTCTTGTAGGGAGCTAACCAAGAGACATCAGATGCCTCTAATTAATGAAACTAAGTTTCAGTTTAAAAAGAAATGTAAAATTAACAGGATTACGACGAGAGGTAATTAAATAGAGAAAATCCAGATACTTTGCTCTGCAGGCTAAGTAAGTTTTAAAACTAAACATGTTCTTTTCTCATTGTGTCACAGCTAGTCAGAACCTTTCCTTAAGCCCTGTTTTCCAGCAAACAACTTTCTAAAGCTTTGAGTCACTTTGGGCAGCTTTTACTATGAAGAAAGGTAAGCTGTGTAGTAGTTAAAAATACTACTACTAAAGAAATATTTATTGGCTACTATACATAATGGCTAGCCAGTAGGTGGGCATTAATTTGCATGTTACCTTTGGTGTCTTTATTGCCATGTTGCAGTTGTCAGGCAAGTAATAGTCAACCTCCATGGCCCTCTGCAAGGGGCTGATCTTCAATATCAATAAATTGCCATCTTCAACTGTTTTTTCTGTGGGACTTCATACTTCTTCACATCAGTGTTTTTCTGTCTTGAACTGTGATCTATCTCCATCTTGACAATCTAATCTCTGTCTGAAGTTTTACATTTTACCTGATTTTTCATGGCTCTTGCCTACACACTTTTTGACCCCTGGTTTCTTGGGAAGTTTGAGCTAAGATTATACAAGTTGTATATTAACACATGCAGCTGAACTCCTGCAGGGAAGGTTACAGTTTCCTGGGTGTTAAGCAAGTGTCTTCCCGTTGCTTCTCAAGAATGTTTTTGCATGTTTCTGGCTTCCATCAGTGCAATCTCATTCTGCACTATCACTCTTAAGTAATTTGGCTTATGCCATCCTGGCTTTTCCCATGGTGTTTACATGCTGCTTTCAGAATAGTCAGACTTTCATCCCTTTAGAAGTCACTGCCTGACCCAGTGTGTCCAAGAAAAAGAGGCAGCCTTCCCCTCTACTGGCTAGCTGTACCTTTTTGTATGTTGAAGTGGTACATGCAGTATCTGCTATTAACTCTGAACAAATGAATCAAACAGTTCTGCAATCTGTCAGAGGTAATACGATTTTTGACTGAGCTGTCTGCAAATGGATCTTCAAGTTAGATATAAGCTTCAGCTCCTTGATGTTGTGCTGCCAGGCACCCCGGCAGCCATCCAGTAGGAGGTTGTGTTACAGTTACATAGAAAATTACTTCATTGGCAGGGGTTTCTCCATGGCTGTTGAGATCTTTGAGCAAATCAGCAGGGAGCAGAGACCCTGTTGGCGATTCTGATTCACATGCTGTATGGTTTTAAGAAAAGGAATGCTGAATGTAATAAGTTAAAAAAGATATCTCAATGACAGTGCATGGAAAAGAATGCATTTGACCTACCAGTGTCAAGAATAGGTGTATTTGAAAACAGCTTTTTCTTCTCAGTGGCAAATCATAGGCAGGAACATTGTGAGAAAGAAAACTAAGCCTTCACTGGCAAAAATTGATGCTAAAAGTGTTGTCTTTTGTTACCTGTATTAAGATACAAGGGTGTAGGAACTAAGGGGGTATTGTCAACAAGCAGGTTGGGGGTTGACCAGGAGCATTCCATGGATGGCTAAGCACATGATGATTTTCCGAAGGCTCATTTGAAGAATAGGGCCAAGGTGATCAAAGCCCAGCAAAGGGATTTCTGGGCATGTAGCTTTAGGTTTGGAAAAATAGATTGAGACAATAGACACCACATTTTCCTGGCCTTTAATGTAGATTAGTTTATAAGAGTTTAAAATAAATAAATAAAACATTAATCTAGAGGCCTATATTTGAGGTGAGGAAGGCTTTTGTAAGTTGCTGCTTAGCATAGTCAGCAGGAACCAATTAGAAATGTGTTTCATGTTTAGTCAGGAAAATATGAGTCATCCAGTTATTAAACCAGTTCATTCTAATCCCTTGGTCTTCTGGTGTGGGGAAACAACTTTCATCTGCTTTTGTTTTCTGAAAGTGAAGCTTCTGTGATATGGTGTGATGGGTTTCATTCATGTGTGTTGAAATTTTTCTGGGAGATGTCTAAGTGTTGAGGAATGTGCTTTCCCTGCTTCCAGTTTTTTTTTCTGGTCATTTGGCTTTTTCTTTAGTTGTAAAGCTTTTTGCTAATAGAGTTGGCTGAACATTTGAAGACAAAAAAAAAGCCTCATGTAAGAATGCCATTTTGTTGAGCCTCAAGTGTTTCATTCATAATGTCCCTGGTCCAAGTGCTTGCCAAGCCCAGAGCAGGGTGCCAGGTGAAGAGCGCCTGGATTCCTAGGCATTGATGGGTTGTCCTATGGGACACAGATGCAGGGAGCTGGCAGAGCTTCAGGCTTTGGTCAGTCTTCTGCTGCTGAAGCCCAAGAGTCAGTGTTTCCTTTTGCTCCTCAGTGAAATTGTCATCTTTGCTCTGGTCATGAAAGCTGACAGGAACATCAATATCACTAAGCGGTTGCGGGGCCTGGGGAATTTAGCACATGTTATTTTTTGGTCTGATTTGGACTGTAACTTAAAAGAGTAAAACAAAATCAGCCATGAATGGAAACCCTGCTTTCCAGCCAGCTCTTTTTTGGCCCTCACCTGGTGCTAATGAGGAAAAGAAAATTAAGAGTCTCATCTACTGGAGGCATTTACACCCACTTCTATTTGATTTTCTATATGACCAGTTCAAGTTTCATCACTGTTAATGCATTTAAGACTTAATGCAAATAGTTATTAATGTTTATGAGTGTTATCCTCAAAAAAAATCCCACAGAAAAATGACCAGAAGATTCAGCTCAATCATGTTAATGTACAGAGATCAATGTGGTAGAAATTACATATTCCCTATACTTTAGATGAGTACAGACTTTCAGGCTTTTCACACTTCCAGGTTTTAACTCTCTAAACTCCACTGTCAAGCTCAGTGACTGGTTGTACAAACTAACATTAAGTATCATGGCATTATTAGTGTTTGTAGTTGATATGTCATTAGAAATGCTGCCTTTTCAAAGCATAGTAAGATGGGATTCCTTCCCCTAGGACAAAGAAAAACCTGTATTTCTGTTTCAGTGATGAACAGCCTCTGTTCCTCCCATCTCAGTCATGAGGTATTTTTATCTTGCATTTTTATTCTTAATTTGCCCATAATTGCTTCCAGGCATGACATCTGAGGCCAGCCTTCATTAATATGTTAATTGTGTAGGCCCTCCCAGTGGATTTTTCCAAAGCTAAGAGTAAACAGAAAGGTCTATTCTCCCACTCTTCCCCCAAGCCCTCCAAACAGAAAAATATTGTTTAGATGAGATAACGACTAGGCTTGGGTCTCCATGATGATGGAGCACATTTATTCCATGTTTGTGCATCAGAATTCTTCCATTGGAGCAGATCAGAGATTCATAAGGTCAGAATAAAACTGTGAGGGGATTTAGGTGCATTTCAGAATCGCTGTACACATTTCCCTACTCCTGTTCCGCATGGATGTGCTAAATGGATGTAAAAAAGAAAAAAACCCAAAATCTGACATTCTCAAAGCACTACAGGGAATTACCCACACACTTGCTGTTAATTTATGTGAGATGTGCAGAGGATTTGCCCACACTGCTTTGAAAATCTCAGCTAAAACATTTTAATGGTGAGTGTTTTCAGGGAATGAAATATACAAGGTGCCCTGTAAAACAGGCTCCTTAACTGTTTATTGCCTCTCTCAGCTCTTGAGTTAGATTTATAGAAAGGTCATTTACAAGAAAATCTCAAGAGTTTATTTTAGAGTTGTCCTGAAGACAGTCCTAAGAGCTTTCCATTTCCATTTCTCTATCCAGGCAGGATAGAGAATAACATGAACTAAAAGTTAGGTTTTGGGTTTTTTTTTTAATAATATTAAATTATCTGTTGGAATTGGGATTCTTCCAGCAATCTCTCTTTCTCTGTTAGGACTGGTGATAAATTTGGCAAGGAAAGGCCAGCAGTAACAAGGTGCAAAAATAATTTAGTGCCTATTTCTTTATTTCTTTCTCCCTTTTATCCTGCCACGGTGGGAGGGGAGGGGTGGTGGTGGTGGTGTGTGTGTATGTGTGTGTGCAGCTTGTGAAATTACTGTAGGTTGGCTGACTGAGTAGGGGTGTTAATTGTCTGCCATAATTGATGTGCTAAAGACTTCCCAGAAAAGTTTGTGCTTCTGTATCCCTTGACATCCTTCTCATCTTTTCTGTCAAGTTTTTAACCTTTTTGGTCCCCCCTGCTGCTATCGTCTTTATCAGTTCTCTCAGTGCTTCCCCCTGTCTATAACTGCCCTCTTCATCTTCACAGTGTGTCTTGCTTTGGCCAAAGGCTTAGCGAGCTTCTGACATACCGTACATGATTCATTTTGTAGGTCTGGCGAGCAGAAACTGAATCTTTCCAAGAGGGATGCTGGCTGTTTTAAGACCCATTCCAGTGAAGTCTGAGGTGTGCATATGAGCAGCAAAAAAAGTGTGTAGTTACTTGCAACTTCCTTCTGTTTAAACACAACTTCAAATGTAACCTTATCTCTAGTCCTTTTATACTAGTGCTTATACTGCTCGTGCTCGCAGGTTACGTGAATGCAGGATGGTCACAACAGACATATGAAGAAATAATTTTTGCATCCAGAAAACACAAAACAAATGCCTACCTCTGCTCATTCCCTAAGCTCTTTCAAATTCACTCAGTTCACCAGATTCTTTATCACAAGTCAGGATTCATTCCACACCTTAAATTGTGACTTGGGTACCTCATCTTTCCTTCTCTGAAAATTGCTGACTTGTGCCTTCTGTCACTCCAGCTTTTTGGATCCATATACTTTCTACCCTGTACTTCATGAGTATTTGTTCCTTCTGCATAATGGCATGCGTATTCATTGTGACCGTGCTTCCTGCCTCTGTGTTGTAGGCACTGTCAATAAGATGTAAAGCCTTTATTTTTCGTCTAAATATTTCTCCTGCTTCTGGCTACCTGGATCTTTCATGTATCTGCATTACCTCCTTTCCAGTCCATGTGCCCATTTGCAGGGTATTGATAAAAATTGATTTTTGTCCTGTGAGTAAATTGTATTCAGATGAAAGGAATTGCTCCTACAGGATGTACGAAGGATTTTTGTGGAAAGCACAAGAGGATCATTGAGAGGTATTTTCCATAGCTCTGAAGACACTCATAGATTCGCATGAAGACAAACCAGACAAGAAAGTGCTGTGGACTCCATTAATAGTGACTCAGGGACTTTGCATCAGTATGATACTTATCTAAGCTAGCATGGTGCTTACAGAGGTGTGCTTAGTCTGCAGCTAAATTCTTGTTTGAAGTAGTATTTAATTCTCAGTCTTCTCCCCATCCCTAGCTATCCTCCATAAATTACATTTAGGGACCTCAAGTAATTCTTTCATCACAGCTTCATGGAACAGTTGTATTTCTGTTTCAGTCCACCCTTTACATAGAGTAATAACTTTGCTTTTAGTAGTGGAGCCACAAGTGTAACTCTTCACATTTTTATGGATGCATACAATGCCGAGTCCATTTTTAGTAATTTTCCTTTTAAAGTTCATTTTACTATGCTTTTCCTGTTTACATTTTCAAGCATGCTTAGTCACACACTGGTACTCATTATAGTAAATAGGGGTCAAGTTGCACATAGGGTCGCAAACAAACTGTGAAGCCTGTCAGGTAAGGTAGTGTTTTCCACCAGGATGTGTTTCATTCCCAGCTCTCCCATACATAGGGATGTATGCTGCATAACCGGCCCAATTTAACAATTTGTATTCCTGGAATCAGCGACAGTATCAGTTTGTGTGCTTTCCAGCATTTCCCATCTACGTCATGTTTAGAATCTCATCTGAAAAATAGCTATTAAAATAGAGAAATTATTAACATGTCAGATTGGTGAACAAGGGAGTCCTGTAGCTAGTGCTGCGTTGCCCTACTTTGTGACTTAAATCCCATGGTCAAGGCACATGTATCCGTTGCTCCACAGTGCACGGGGTCAGTGCTCAAATGGACTGGCACATTCTGACACAGTCATGGCAATAACGGCTTCAAAGAAATATTAATTTCTTAATTTCTATTCAGTGCAGTAATCTCTTTCAGTTTTAAATGAAACAATTTGAAACAATCTGGAAGGCATGTAAAAAGTATTTTCAATTGGTGATATCTATAGCTGCTTCATTTTTTTTGAAGCCCCTATTCTAACAACCAGTAACAACAATTCAGTAGCAATGCAGTTCCTGCCAGTAACCTTCTCCTAGGAAAAAGGATTTCAGTAAGCCTTATCACTCAGCCTAGCCAACAGAAATATTTGATACTAAGAGAAATGGAACCAGAAATCCACTTCAGATGTCCTTCAAACAGCTAGATGAGGAATCCAAGAGGATGTGGAATAGGAAACTCGAAAAATGGGGCTTGACTTTAACACTTACTCGGCGTGATAGAGTAATTTACTTTCCATATAGATCTTACTGTATAAGAAAAAGGAGGAAAAAGGAAGCAGTAATGTGTCACCTTATCTAAATAAGGTACCTGTCATTCCTGAAATTCCGTTTAAACTATGATGGATGTTCTTATTTAACAAGAGAGATTTCTTTTCCCCCACAGTGAAAGCCAATCCTTTCAAACAGAAAAAGGCTATGATGAGACCAAATTTCCTTGCTCATGGATAAGACTGAAGCAGTGCAGAAATAGCTGCAGAGCAGATGCCTTAGAATTCCTTTCTGACCACTTGTAAAGTGTATATTCATAAAAAAGGGCAGTGATTTGAACACAAAAACAGCTGTGCTAATTTTGTCACCAGAAACATCTGTATTCTTTGAAGTGGTAACACACTCTCATGGTATGATGGGTTTATTTCCTACAAAAATTGTTTTCTTTTCAGCTAATTTGGTCAACTGGTCTGTCATTTCAGAACTTAATCTTTTTGCTACTTATCCATGGTCCTGATGTAAATGTTTAGTTAATTAACTAAAGACATTAGCTGGAAGTAGATCTGTGGTATTTACTCTTTTTCTTATCTTTTTTTTTTTTTTTCCCCAAAGTGAATTCTTTTTTCTATAGCTTCTTTTTGAACGCTGCTTTTAAAAGAATTAATCTGACCAGTGCATTGGCCTGTTACTCAGTAGTCTAAAGGACAGTTCTCCAAAATGTGTAATGAACCTCTTCAACATTAGAATCATGTGCTACAGTATACATATCATATAATAAACTCAGTGCTCTCTACTCTAGGCTAATAAGTAGGCATAGTAACAAAGAAACGCTTGTGCTATAGAAGTGTCAATTCAGCACATTAAACTGTGTTAATTATGCCACTTTAAATAGATCTATCTGAGAATAGATCTACCTGAGAAGGCTTGATATTAGTAGTATGCATGGGTTTTTTGGGAAGATGGGCGGAAACAAGAAAGAATACTGACTGCCTGTGTAACAAATTGCTGTTATTTTCTGTGTTGTTTCTAACCTCAGCTGGGAAGCCAGAGACTAACCCAGCCACTGTGAAGCTGCTAAATAACCTAAAATCCATAACTCACTAAATACATTAAGTTACCAAGGCTGGGAGAGAGATTCCCACAAGCTACTAGCTGATCAACCTGTCGTTCTTGAAAATATAATCCTTTCAGTAGCAGTGGGTTTTCCTTCTTTGATGCCTGGAAACTTTTATGCTACAGATATCCTTCATAGTGGTAACTTTTAGGAGTGTTAATTTAGAACATGACTGTATATCCATGCGCAAAAGAATATTTGATGATCTTTGTGTATTCTTTTGTCCAAAGTAGTTGTACTGTTTCACCGCACCTACAGTGAGATGGTGTTACTTATAGGAAATAGAAACAAGCAAGAGTTTAGGCAACTCCTTCTTATAGCCCACTCATGGAACTACAGATTTCATATAAAAATGAATGCACTGCATTTATAGAAGGCTTACTGAAAGATCTTTCTAAACTGCTTTACTGTGCCTAATACGTGCTGCTGCTCTCGGGAACCAGTTATGTTCTAGAGACACAGCAGGGTTTTGCAAGCATTCTTAAATGTCCTAAACCCTGCTCTGACTGAAAATATTGCAGAAACAAATTCATTTACACATCTTCAATGTGCTGTTTCATCGTTTACACAGTATTATCATCAAAGACTATGCTGCTCATTAAACATGAGAGAACCTGACAGACGACCTGGAACACTTGCCATCAAATTTAGCTCAAGCCAATCTGACATCTCAGCAGGGGAAGTGGAGAGCTGTGGTTCTGAAATAGGTGATTTGCAGTCTCTAATCTTGAGTGTATAGCCTGAAAAGAGCTGTTTCTGCATAATACAGTTCATACCATGAGGTATTGTACGTTTTAAATCACAGATCTGTACTTCTTGAACCCCTTCTCTAAAGTCATTTTCTTCCCTCACTGACATTTTAAGTGTTCTGTGTTTGGTGCCACTAGATTATGACATTTTGATGTTCAGTTTGAAATCCAAAATAGCAATTAGGGAATTACAAATTGCAGAAATCTTGCCATTTAACTATTAATTATATTCCTTATTGTCTCAACTAGTAAATGATTATACAGAAATGTCTCTTAAATGTAACATGCAAAACCTTGTTATAATTAGGGTATTCCTGAGATGTCAGTCCCTGCTCAATGGAAGTGACTTATCTCTAGAGCCTGCTGAAGTTGACAGTGTTTCCATGTGAAGAACAGTGCTCAAGAGAAATAGAAGTATGTGTGTGTGATTATAACCTGAAGTCTTAGATACTAACTTGAGCTCTGGGAGATGTTGAAATTCTTGCCTGATCCAGGGCATAATGTGTCATCCTGGATTGTTGCAAGTCAAGCAAGCCTTATTCATATTACCCTTTGTGAAGAGATTTATGAAAGTGAAAATATTTTGGCTTTGATGGAATAAGATATTTCAGCACAAGCTTTCCAAATGTGTCATGGAATGGTATCCTGGGAGTACTGCTTGCTTTGTAGCCTCAGCACTTCAGTAGAAATAGTGCTTTACATCTGTAGGCAAATGAAATCTCTCCTTTTAATCCTGTCTTCTACACTGAAATTGTTCTTTTTCTTGCAGCTAGCCTACCCTGATGCTAATATTATGTTTGACGACACTGCAAAAGTACAAAGATGCAAGTAAAACTCCAAAGTAATGCTGGATGGAAAGCTAAAGTCCCTTGTGGAGCAGCTGCATGCTGATGTGCTCTCAGAAGGGTACCTTCTGTTTTCAAGCAGGAAAATTATGGTATACTAGAGAAGATGTAGGAAATTACTGCAGCCTGCTTTGGGTTTCCAACCAAATATGGTGCTTGTCTCACCTCCATAGTTACCACTAGTTCACATTAAGTTACCAGTTCTAGAATAAAAATCACTGAAGCACATTACACGGATGTTGAGTCTTCATCATCAGATTTATTCTACAGGTCCTCTATTGTTCTACCATACTTGCTACCAAGTTATTAGAAGTCTAGCCTAGTTTCTAGTACTGAATACTCACCAATGGCTGGAGCACATCATCTGATTTGGCTTCCTCCCATGGGAATCCTGATTGTGTGCTCTACAGTGAAGCTTGCTTTTTTATTAAATTGCAGCCACTGTAGTGGTATGCTATAGTGCAGTGTGCATCTACTATAAAACACTTGGTAAAAATACAAGTAAATATATAGCTAGTTTAGTATATCACATAACCAGGTCTCATATTTATAAGTGCAGCTCTGAATTTCATCAAGAGATATTAATGATTCTAAGGTCTCTGAGTTAGAATGATGGGAACACAAAAACTACACTGAAATATGTAAAAAACCCAAACAAACCAAGCAAACAAAACCCCCAAACAAATAACCAAACAATCACAACAATGTTTGCCTTTAAAATAAGATGTCCTGACAATCTTTTCAGCAAAACTACCTGGGAAAGAGAAAAAGAAAAAGCTTGATAGGTACATTTTCAGTCATCTTTAAGTGTCCTTTTACCTTTTAATTTACCCCATACCGTGCACGTTTTAAATTAACACTTTGCTAAAAACTGAAAAAATGTTAAAAAGTGAAACAAATACATCATGTTGTGAAGAAGAATTGAAGATAGAGGTAGTTCAGTTTGGTTTGAGAAGGTCTATATCTCTCACTGATGACAATGAAATAATGGCAATGAAATAATTGTCCTGGGTTCAGCAGTAGCAGTCATTTTTCTCCTTCTTAGTAACTGGTATAGTGCTGTATTTTTGACATTCGACCTTGCAACAGCGCTGATAACATGATGTTTTTAATTGCTGCTCAGGTAAGGCAAGTCACTGCTTGGGTCGGGCTGGGTATCGGTCGGTGGGTGGTGAGCGGTTGTATCCTCTTCCCTTGTTATTTTCCTTGTCATTATTATTATTGGTTCTAGAAGCAGATGTGTGTGTTATACTTTAGTTACTGGACTGTTCCTGTCTCAACCTGTGGGAGTTACATTCTTTTGATTCTCCTTCCTACCCTCTGTCAGCTGGGTGGGGGGAGGAAGAGGGGGAAATGAGCAAGTGGCTATGTGGTTCTGAATTACTGGCTGGGCTTAAACCATGACAACAATGGAAGCTGGGAAATGACGCTTGAATAGCTCTGAAATAAAGCTCTTACAGTGGCCGTGCTTTTCCCAGAGGGTCAGTTACCAGGGACACTAGGAATATTTTCTAAATTGAGTTGTGTTGAGATATAGAACAAGCAGTTAATGCTTGTAATAAACTGCTGAAAGTAGCATATTGTGAAGCATTTGCTGACTCCAGATGTGATGAGTTCCTATTACAGTCCTTCAGCATTGGGTGATTTGAGGTGCTAAGGTGCCATTTTTCTGTGTACAATTAAGTGTCACATTTTAGAATGCTTTAAAGCTGAGAGACAGAAAATATATACTTGTATTTTAAAGGTCTCTGATAAGAATAATATTGTTAATGACCTTTTTCAGAATTTCTAGGTTGCAAAAGTAGCATAAATATATGGCAGAAATTACTCCTAAATTACTTCAAGAAAGTACTCTTATGTGTGATTTAGGAGACATTTAATTTAATCAAGAACCTCTGGTGATAATTTCAGATGTATGATTTAACTAACATTCCTTAAAACTTACTTAGAGTAATTGAAATTATCTTAAACATTTCAAAAGGTTACACTATAAGTCTTACAGAAAAGTATCAGTTAATAAGTAGAGCTAAGTGTTGTAGGAAACCATTCAGAAGACCTGGATTTACTTCTAAAGACTTTTCTCTATTCTGTAACATTTTTGAGCAAACAATAGGCTTTGGATGAGTTCAAGTGAAGTGATTGGAATGCTTCTTCTGTTTTAAGTCCTAAATGAATGTTATCCTCATAGTCAATATTTAAATAAATCAATACTGGGAAGAAAGGGGAGAGAAGGGACAGAAAGACCAAAGTTCAAACCAAGGAAGAACTAGTAGAAAGACAGAAGAACAAGTCCAAGGGAAGAAAAATGAACTGTAAATTTAAAACTTAGGAAGCTGATAAAGCATAAAAATATTCCTATTCCTGTACTACTTGTGCACAGCTAAACCATGCTCACCTACTGAGGAAGACTTAATAGAAACATGTAAATACATTTTAACATTTTTGAAAACCCATTGCTAAATTAGACAATAATCTTTACTGGTATACACTCTGCATAGATAATCTCCAAGACTGAGGAATGAACATTTTCAGTATGCTTGTTGCCCTTTACTTTGGAATAAACTGCTCAGACATAGTTATTCTTGTAGCAATTCACAACCACGAGAACTATCATTTAACAGCAGTAGCTCCAGAAAAATCGTAGAAGGATGCACCTCCTATACCTACCTCATCCTCATTTCTTTTGCTACAGTTTAGTGAAAAAACTGGTACAGGAGCTTTATGTCTCTTCCAGAGTGTTATTTATCATTAGGTATGGCAACAGTTAAAAATCTACTTAAAATATAAATCAAAATACATACATTATACCTAAAAATTTGTATTTTTACCAATTTTAGTTGACCAAGGTAGTCTACTTGGTCGGGAACAGACATGAATCAGACTTAGGGACTCAAAATGTTAGCTATCAAAACAGGACAGTTATCAGGGCTTATTGAGCATTCTGAAGTTTGTTTATATAAAAAAAATACGTCTATTTCTTCTTTGTACTCCAAAGAAAATATTGTCTCCTTCAACTCTCCCTTCAGGAAAATCTGGTTTTATTAGTGCTGTCCTGCATAAAATGTATTTTTATTTCTCTGGTCATGTTGTGCAGTGCTTTCTCCATTCTTCAAAATGCAATGTAAATGTGAGGCTATTAGTGAGAGATGAGAATGTACAGCTCAGTTTTTCATGTAACAGGTAGGATAACAAGCCCTTAAATAAAAACATGTGAGAAAGGGGAGTTCTCTCTCCCTTTACAATAGCATCAATCTCTAGCAACTGGTTTGATCTAGACTATTCAAGAGTTGTTGCAGGCTTCTTAAAAGGCCTGTAATTCTCTCCCTCTCATGGTGGGAGGAGAGGGGGGAAGAGGGAAGGGGGAATCAAAACCTCGGTAATACACATGTGCATCAAAAGCTGTCAGACTTTTCAAGTTAGTCCTGCATTGCTCCAATCCTTTGGTATTTTCTGAAGTACTTGCTTTTCAGCCGTTGGTTTTGTTTCGGATCTTGGAAGTTCAGAGTATTTCTCAGGGTTTTATTTCACAAAAGTAAAAAAACCCAAGTTTCTTCTAACTTGTTACATACATGTCTTTGATTAATAATTGTCTCAATGAAACTGCTGTGTTAATACAGCTGTTTAATTCCTTTTTCTGTAATTGCTCTTGTATAAATTGTCCCATGGCTGCAAGGCTGGTGTATCAAGATGTGTCTGTGGTTTAATTTCTGTAAGGCATTTATAGAAAGTTTAAGACTGCTGTGTTTGCCTTGGCAGATCCGTATTTGAGAAAAACACTCAATTCTTGAGTCTGAAATTCTAAACTTGCTCTTAAACAAGGTTTCACATCTGATAACTCTGATTCTGAGGGTGATTGTCTGATCTATAATCACATCACATAGAGATACACTATTGATTACCCACATTTTTAAACCTCTTTTTCAACAATTGTCAACCGTTATTTACCATAGCCTGAAGCACTGTGATACACTGGACTTCAGATAACCTTAAAAGCGTGTTCTCTTGCTAGCATTTTGCATTCTTAACAGCCAGATTATTATATGCTTTCTGCCTTTATTTCCACTTGTATATCACATCTTGCAAATAGGTATTCTGTACCTGAAACAGAACGTTCAGCAGCATCATTTTCTAATAAAGTTGCAATAATTGACATTAGAACTGATGATTTAGAACCACAATTTAACTTTTTCTTAGTGATTCTATGATTTTGGGCATCTTCAAGCTGAAGTTTCTTCTACTGTATTTTAAAGCACAGTATCAGACACTAGTCATATTTCTTCTGGTTTTGCGCACTTCAGAAATCAGTAGTATTCTTTTTACAGCACAATGCATTAACTCCTTGGGAATTTTGTTCTTCCCCTTTCACTTATTTTCATGTTTAATGCACATGTCCCATTTGTTCACTATCTGCTCTGTGTTATAGTCTGTTACATTTCTTAAAATATGTGACTGCACAGCAAAGAAGGAAGCCAACTGTTTGCCTACTTCTGGCTGTTGTACTGGTCATGCAGACCTTCTGTAAGGAGTGCTCAGTTGTTTTCAGCAAACGAAAAGCTCAGCCAAGGGAGAGACTTTTCCAGACGAAGCTGGAGGAAGAGAGAAAGAATCGCATCTGCAGCATACCTAAAGGTTTGGAAAACTGTTAAGAACAGGGTGCAGGAATATCACAGATAGGCATATATCCCTATCTTATAGGGTTCTGCTTCTCTTGATGGCTTTTGCAGAACTGATTTTCTGCTTGCAGCTACAGCAAGTGTTCAAAGCCAGGACTCTGCTTAGGTCTTAATTTGCTTCTATCAGTCTTGCCTTAAATTCAGTCTGGTTTTATTATGCAGATTTCTCCATAGTACTTTTATTACTTTTATTTTTTCTCTTGTGTTGCCCTGGGTTTCTTTTTTTTGCTAACCCAGAGTAATGTTACATTCTGTTGTTTTCAGAATTTACAATCTGGTCCAGTTTCATTCTGTTTTCTTCACATTTTAATAGCTTTCTATAAGTTTAAGCTGTGTAGTGATCTTTTTCAGTTTTCGAGACTTTGATCCCCTTTACCATCTGGCTTTGGATGAGCAATTCCACAAATGGTTTAAAGCAACATGTTTGCCTCAGCATAATCAAATCTATTAAATCTCCTTTTTCTTAGTTTTTCATATGAAGCAGATAACTTCCAGACCATGCATTATTTTTAGGAGTGTAGAATTCTGCAAATTTCTGTAACTGAGAATTTAATCTTTAGCTGATAACTCAATCTTCTTCTGATAACTGAATTAGTGTTTATCACATATCTTTTTAAATATAGATTGCTCAAAGTCAAGTCAGCACCCTTAACTTGTAAGATTAAAGTGGGGTTTTTATCTTGTTTCATTTCAGGAGCTCAGTTTTCTTTTATATAAAATTCGTGTTTGAACATCTTTCAGTGACTTGGTGTGCTTCTACAGAGTTTATATTTCTTGGAGTTCTCCATTCAACTTTACTTCCTCCTTGAGGTTTCTCTTCTGGTTCTCACGTTAGCTGTATTTCAAGATCTCAGTTATTGAAAAGCATGATTTTGAGTCACTGTAATTTTGATGAATCTTTACTGAAACTGATAGAATAACCAATAGAGAATAGTTGTTATAAAGGGAAACAGTCCATGCCTTCTTTAGTTTGCTAAGACTGATGTCTAGTAAAGAAATTTGAACCAAGATTCACATTGCCTTTCCGAGAATGTGCTTGTCCTTCTGCCATTAAAGTCAATGTCAGAGCTCCTATTGATGTTACTGTTGTATGAGATGAGGTAATCCACTTCTGTTTGACAATTCTATTTCTTCTCTAACAATGTACCAGTAAGCACAATGAAGTTACACACTTGTGGCCATGTTTTCATTTAAATGTCAAACCAACTTCCCCTTCCAAAACTAATCTCTGAGATGGAATTTCAGTCTTTGCCATGATACACCTCCAGTTTTTAAAAAGGTATGGCATAATCCCAGCCATGTTACAGCCCTTTATGTCAGCCTAGGGTATCTGAAACTATTCTTGCATGTTACTGTTTGGGATACCCAGCTTTTGGGATTAAGTCCAAGCATATTTTTTATAAGGAGGCTGTAAACATGTAGAACCAAAATGTTTCACGACCTGAACTAAGGGTAGATCATACAAAAGGAAAGGGGGTGGAGGGAAGAGACAATAGCTCTAAAAGCTGTATTGCAAAAAAAGAGTGGATATAGAATCATAGAATCATAGAATACATAGGTTTGGAAAGGACTTCAAGATCATCTAGTTCCAATATAGTAGTGGCAGACTGTTGAGACTATTTTCCTTTCATTTAGTATTTCTAAACAAGATTTCATATGAATCGTGGGACCAGAAGAGAGCTGTTATGATTTATTTTAACTTCTAAAAATCTCCTTCAGTTTTGATGTTTGTGTATGGTTAATATAATCTGTAGGTCTCAAACTTTTATTTGAAAATCTAACACAGAATGCACATTGCAGTTTCATGTGTGTGGCTGCTCTTTTTCTGAGAGGTCACAGCTATCTGCTTGGTAAGCAAATGACTGGCATGCGATTTACAAACTTCCTTACTTGTGGCCTCATAAATTTGAGTCTGCCCATGAATCATGACAGCACGTCCAGCTCAATGATGTTATGTGTTGCACTGCTACCACTGGACATTTAGCCTTCCTCATGTAAGTGCAAAAATGTCATCAGAAATCATGTTCTACTCAGATACAAAAATGTTTTAGTAGAAAGCAAAATCATTTTGTTCTATAAATAAGAAATAGTGCTGAAACATTTTCTGCTTATCTCTATACAAGCATAATACTGAACTCTTGAGGGAGGGAACTGTATTCTAGTTTTTCTGTTCACATTTTAGCCATTTACCAGACATTTTAGTGGCTCTTAGAGTTCTACAGCACTGAGTCAAGCATGCAGTTGGCAGTTAGGTTTCTTGTTCTTCAACTACCATTTATGTGAGCACACAGAAGAACAGGAGGCAACAAAATCTGTTGCCTTGCTGGGTCCATCTGGGAAGTAAAATGTCTTTAGGTTTCTAAACTATGACAGGCATAGGTTAGATATAGAATAGGTGCTGGAAGAAGGAGAATTAAATTGCAGTTATGTTATGAAGAGCATTAGAATATAGCAATGATCTTCAATTTGCAGACTATTCATGGAAAATTTTGTTCTGTGTGCTGAAGGCATTCAACTAAACATAGGGGATAAATTCAAATCAATGAATGATAAACTTTTCCTAAAATTTCAGAGGAAATGATTCTCAGCCAAGTCTAGTTTCTTGTAGTCAGATGCATTTAAACAATATAAACTGAATTTAAGAAAACAATGCTTTATTTTTCAACTATCCAAATAAGAAAAAAAGTATTATTTCTTAAAATAATAAGTAAATTTGATCAAACCCCAGATTGGTTCATGATTCCCATGATTTTCCCTCTAATTTTTGTCTCGCTCTATTTGGGAATCTTTTACCAAGCTTGGAGATTTCAGGGCAAGTTCGTATGCACAGAAAACCTTGGAATACACACTTATTTATCTACAGTACAGAACTATGGCCTGAACTAGACTGGTTGTCCAGTTGGGCATTAATGTGGTCATACTTTTAGTGCCATCATCTTGTGAATTCCTGCTGGCTGCACAGTCTTCAGCCCAAAGGGAAGGACCAGTGGCCTCTTGGAAGGTGTTAATCCTTTCTCTCTCTCTGCTTATTCCCTTAGGGTTTTAGTAACTTGTAATATCAGTGCCCATATCCTAGAATTCTGCATGATTTATTTTATTCATTTTTAACTTTTTGTAACTGGTATCAACCCTGTAGAACCTACGTGTTCTTGCTTAGTTTCTGCTTTCCAAGCTGTGATGGCTTACTGGCCATATGTATGTTCTTTCTTGCAGACTAAGGTGAGAATTGAAAAGTGCAGTTCATTAATTTGTTTCAGTAAAGCTTGACCCTGGAGTTACATGTGAGCCAGCATAATTTATTGAAGCTCCAGGACCGGCAGCCACAGACTTATCCTTTCTCATGCAGCACGGGCAGCACACGGTATGCTCCACATGGTGCAGACAAGCATCTGGAATGACTCTTTCTGCCTATTGATTGCTTTAGAAGCAGCATTTCATTCAACAAAATACTGTGGAAATACTCTGTGTTACTTAGAAAAATTAGTTTCTAAAGTTGAATTATTGGCATATATGTACTTTGAAAGTTTGTTTTCAAGGAGTTTCTGGAGTCAGAAGAAAATGAAGAGAAATTAAATAAGGCAGTAACAGTTTGAGCAAATTTTATGAGGTTTCACAAAGCAAACTATATATCCATCCTACTTCTTCCCAGCACAGCTTTTTTTCACTGTCTGCCTCTCTTCTGATGTCTTTCTGGATGACCAGTAGAGCTCTTCATTATTTCCCCTTGCCTGCCATTCCCCATCTCATTGTCCTAATGATGCCTCCTCAATCCTTACTTTTGGGGGGTCCTTCTGTCTTCTTTTTTCCTTTTCTCCTCATTTCTCACACAGCCTTACAGTGCATCTTTCACACCTGGATTTCTCTCCTTTCTTAGAACCCTCTGCACATCACTTTTTTTTTTTTTTTTTCCTTTATCTCTGATCTCTCAGCTATGTGCAACAGCCTGGGATTTTATTTTTCTCTTTCATTCCACTGATCTGCTCCCTGTGGATTTTAGGTTTTCCTCATCTCCACACCTCTCTGTTCTACTGGGTGTTTTTCTTCATCAGAATCCTGTTATTTTTCTATGTGTCCCATGAGACTCTGTCCCTGTGTTGGAAGACATCAATAGGCTCAGTATTATTTCCTTTGACCCATGTTAGATGGCGGCTTCTATGCTGCAAGTTCCTTTTCCTTTTTTCTCCCTTTTAAATGTCCCTAGACACCCCTAGTAATATTGTTGATAGTTACAGAAGAAGCTATTTCTCCTGAGTAACTTGGTGTCCCTCTCTCCTCTCTTCCTGAGATAGTCTATGGGAGATGCGCAGAATAATGGGCTGTTGTGTGCTACTTGTGGTTTCTGCTTGGATAGTGCACACTTGAAAAAGCAATTAAGACAGGTCAGCAGCCGTAGCAGTTTCTGAAGTTCAAAATAAGTGATGTCCAACTGAATTTCTCCAATGGTTAGTATTCCCCAGGCCACGTGGAAAAAGATCAAGAAGTTTAGCACTTCTCAGTTGCATAACTTTTCTGTACCAGAAGTCATTTTCCATAGCTCAAAATAAACCAGTAAACTTTGTCTTGATTTGTGCTTGTTTCTGGGATATCTGAGAGCATCAATACTCATGGCGTAGTCATAAAAGAGTGTCTTGAAGTTCTGTTGATCTCAGCATCTTCCATAAACTATCAGTGGAAGCTAGTGCATTGGTGTCGTTCTGGCTTGGGTTTCTCTACAAATATCAAATGCTTCAGTAGCATATCCCCCCAAAGAGTCAAAGTGTTGAAAGCAGAATTTCAAATTTATTCCTGTGTGATCAAGGTCAAAGCTAAAATTCAGTCTCACAAACTTCATGTCTTCCCTTTGTAGCTCCAGCTGTCTGCTCTGAGATTTTAGGAGTACACAGTGAATATTGCTAATCATTTACTGGTGTCCAGTAAATGTGTTGTTACAAAATGGGTGTTAGCTAATGGCTGTTGTCTTCAGTTAATTACTACGTAAACAGGGAGCTAACATAGTTGGAAGAACTGTTTATGGCAGCTAATCACTTGTGCTGTCAAAGGAGGAGAGAAGGCAGCTAGCAGGTTTTGAGACAGTTTACCTTTGTAAAATGTTCTTTCTTATTGCCTTCTATGTGAAGGACAAGCATCATAACTCAGGTTAAAACTCTTCAGAGACTGATGGGCAGTAGTGTGTGTATGTAATTATTTGACAGTTAGCCAAGTGGCAGATGCATGCAGGTATAAGTTAAAAAACAGCCCAAGGGCTGTTTGAAGGCTTTTATTTTTAACATGGGTTATTTCACACCTTGTGTTTGCAGTGAAGCCCTCAAATAGTCAATTATCACAGATTATCTCAGCATTTCTATACAGACAAAAATGAGCAGCTTGATGTGGCAGAAGACAAACTCCGTTTAAACCTCTTTCTCTTATTCAACTGGCAAAGCAGAGCTGTGTCCTAACTGCAGGAAGAGTAGAGAACAGCAGTGCATTTTGACCTGCCAGGGTTAAGAGAACCTTGATACGGTTCTCAACCATGTAAATGTCATCCCACTGGCATTTTCTTTAACTGTAATTTTAAGAGCCAGGTAGTGTGTCTGAAATACTTTTGGTCCTAATTCATTATCCTTGTCAGTCCTTTTTATGTGGGAGCAGTAGTTAATGGCTGTTTGAGAGCAGACCTGATATGAGGCTGCTCATGGTTATTCTCTCTGTGCTATGAAGCCTTTCAATAAGTCCTATCTGCAAAAAAATGAACCTAACTTGCTCTCATTTTCACACATATTCAGAGATGCAAATCTTGAGCATTAGCTATGAGAGTGTTTCAAATTACTGCTGATGCAGTGGAGTATAGCATTTTCCAAATTCTTTATTATAGATAATTCTAACCATACATCAGTCTCTATAAAATATAAGTAATTTAGCTTATCTGTCTACTTTAAACACTTTTGCACTACAGTTAGCACCATAGTTGGTTAAATAGGTGCTTGTCACATCAATTTAATGAATTAAAAGTGAAAGCCATTTCTTCTTACTTTTGGCTGTAACAATGCTGGCTCAAGGTCTGTTCTACTGAAGTAATGCAATGGTAGAATCCATGTCATATAATTTTATAAGTGTAATACTCATCAGTGCATCAGCTAATATGAAAAGCAGACAGAAGAGTTAGAAATATGACCACAAGCCAAATATTAAATCATTGTAATTCATCATGGAAAGATACCACTTAATTGAAAGATATGACAATAAAAATTAAAAATATTAAATAATTTCATCAAAAATTACTCATGTAACTCATGTTCCATCCTTCATACTCTGTTCTTTACTGAACTGAGTAATACAGATTTATTACTGACTTGTCTGATTTTCTAGAGAATTTTGTTATTTAACCTCCATTGTAACCACCCAGAGAGTTTATATCCTTGCTAATGTAAGAAGGAAACATTGTCCTGGGTTATAGGGGAAAAGCGTGCAAAGTTAAAGATGTTCAAATAAATGGAAACTGCTTTTTACGTTCTTTTGCTTTGTTACAGACTTCAGTGCAGTCTTATTCTCAGCATAGCAAAGAGCACCCAATCGCCTCTGCAGCACATCCTTTAGCACCTGCTAGACTCATTCTGGGAAGAGGGAAAAGGAAGGATGGCAGCAGAGGCTGCAAGCAGGGCTGCTCAGCCTGCAGCATGTGATTCATATTTCTCTTGTAGTCTGCTACATCAGGCAGTGCTCTAGTTTCCTGCCTCACTAGAGGTATCTCTGATGTAGATCCAGGGGGACAAGCTGGGGTGTCCATCTGAGGAATGAATGTGCATTACACCTTAGAGGAGGAACAGTTCTGCCCTTCCAAGGTCTTTGATTCTTGTCATGTTTTGGAAGGTCAGTCTGTACCACTCCAGCCTCTGTGTTCCCTCACACAAAAATCACTGTCCAGGCTCCTGATCTCTTTGGATTAGGGCATTACTCTAGTTGAAAGTGTAAAAACAAGAAACCTTCACAGCAGGACTTTTATTGAATATTAATAGTTGGGACTAGCAAATTCTTTCTCTCAGGTTCTCTAGGCAATAGAAACCCTGTTTTGCACTGCCACTGATAATTACACTGTTCCATGCAAGAAGCACATATATAGAAGCAGTTTTCAATGTACCTGTAATCAGTAAGATACTCCCAGTTACCTAATTAACTAAATGCAACTTTCTGAATGGTAATTGTAGAACTCTTATTTCTAAAATCCACATTTACGTGAGCTCATATACAATTAGGTTGCCATAGCAAAATAAAAAATAATAAATGCAATAAATGCCAGGTTATTACACAGCGTTCCCAGCGTTATTAATGAAAAGGAAATTGCAGTAAGATAAAAATATATCTTCTAACAATGTGTCTCTTTAGAAAGAAAAGAGATTCAGAAAATATTTTAACGTTTATCATATATAATGAAAATAATTAACAGTCACCTATGGGATTTCTGTCTTCAATCTCACAAGAGTGTCATAAGTACATAAAAAAACAAAGTCTTGGTAACTTTTGGAAATAATAATTTATTATTTTTTCAGTAAAAGCTTACATTCTTTCATGACTTATATAAAGTGGACACTTTAAGATGATTCAGTCCATTATTCAGGGACCAAAAATTGCTATGTATTCTTTAAAACTAATGTCCATTGCAAATACACACTGTCTGTTTAATATGTTGAAAGTTGTGCATCTGAACGTGGAACCAGATCTTTGTTGTCAGATCTTTCCTTTTAGGTACTCTCCAGGATCAGCTGGAGAATATACCTTGTCTAATAGCTTCTAACAAGATATTTCCCCTATTCCTTCAAGTCCCTTCTGCTACTGCTGTGAAGTAGGTTTTTTGCCACTGAATTGGTTCTTACTGTTCTGACCCAGTGAATAGAAAAGCGTGGGATCAAGAGAGCTATACCATATAACTGAATTTGTTATTTAGGGCTTTTTTTCCTTTTCTTGTCCAGAGAGTTGAGCACTGCAAGCTTATATTCGTGTCTGAAGATTACCTGAGACCATTTATCCCTGAGAAAACACCCATTTTATTGAACCTTTTTTGCTACCTGGAGTTAAGTAGGAGCTCTAAACATAAAGGAATGACTATCACCAGTTTTATGATTAAGCATGTGACTTTACTTGTAAGAAAAGTGTTTAAAGGAAAGATTGCTAAGTACCTGTTGTTCTCTTCCAGATCTTCAATGAGTAATGATATTTGATAATAGTTATATATACATAATCATATCAGGTGTCAGACTTTTATAGCAAAACAAGAACTTCAGCTGTTTGGTACCTGGATGTTTAGGAAGTTAATGAAAGGTTGAACAGCTTAAGTTCTGAGCATGTGCATGTGTATGCTGGGCAGAATGTTTCAACGAAAATAAAATAGTTTTAAACTGAAAAAACAATTTACTCTTTCAGAAATTAGTTTTAATTGAAATTTCTCTCAAAAAAAAAAAAGAAAATGCATGTGTCAGAAGTGACTCTGGTCCGTCCATACTTCAATACTGCTTTTATCTGAAAACCTAAGAGTAGATGTGATGAGAATTCCTCAGGATCAAGGCCATATCTGTGCTACCTACTCTGTTTCCAGACTCTGCCTCCCAAGGTGCATTGTAGTTGTGATGCCGAATGTTAAAACAGAGGGAGTAAGACCTGCAATAGCAGTGGTATTGCAAACACCTACAATTTGCATGGCTGAGGAGTGACCTGAAATCAAGGCTCTATGCAAAGTCTGTCAAATCTGAATCGCCGTGTTCTTGAAAACCTCTGTCCTTGGTATTCCAGATATGTGAATTCTTCTTTTAGCATGGAAATACCAAAGCATTCTCACTGTACCAGGCTTTTAAATCCACTTTCTTCACTACAGACACTATAAAATGTTCCTATTAAATTTCTGGAGTGTAATCATTATAATTATGACTTATTAATTAGGATTGCTTTCTTCTTCTGGTTCTGGCACTGACTTACTGAATCACCTCATGCAAATTCTTCACTCTTCGCCTCAGTCTGGAGAGTATCAAGTCAAAAAGCAACTATTAAATAGTGTACTCTTTATTAGTGGGAAGATGTATGTTCTTAAGTTACAGGTTTTTGACTTTCTGTGTGTAGCTGATGCATGCAGTTATTTGGAGTAAATGTCTCTTTCTTATAGTGTGGCAAAGAACTAAAACAGGGTCAGACGATAGTCCTCCTAGTATGTCCCTTCTTATCTTCTTGCCTTTACCCTGCTGAACCAAATCTTCTGCAAAACATGAATCTTAGAGCGATACCATCAAAAAAATGACCCAGTACAAGTGCACAAGCATGTAAGAGTACAGATCATAATCAGTCAAAAGGCAGACAGATCTGACATTTGCTGAGAGCATCGCTGTATTTTATTGAGTTGTCATGCTTTGTTGCATACTTATGAGGATGAGCCCCTTTATATGCTGATTTTGCATTACAAATGTTGTTTTGCTGGGACTGTCAGCTGCAAATAGCTTGTGGCGATACATCTTCCATGCAGCAAATGAACATATACAACATTATAGCACACCCATGTTATTGCCACAACTGTAAACAACTAATAAAAGGAATGTATTTACTGTCCCTTAGAGTCATTCAGTCTAGTAATATTTTTTCCATTTTCAAGCCTATTGACTTTATGGAACATTTGACATTATTTCATTGAATCATTATTGCTTATTGTGTCATCATTTAAACAAAAAGCATGCTATATACCTGCATGTAGAGCAGGCCACACTGAACAGAATAATTCTGTGACAAGCAGTATATTGCATGTAATTTCAAAGACTGGGGAAGTATTTTGTGTGCTAGGAATAGTCATTGACCTCAAGAAAACTGATGGCATTCTGATGTAGGACACTGATGTCATCAAGCTGTTTCTGGTACATCCGTACATGGAGGAACCAGTTTTTGACTCTGCAAGAAACAAAGAGCATAGCTGGATCTGCATGTAAATCTATCTCCCTGATGACAGTATTGGTAGGACCAAAAGCTTGATTTCATTCAAAGATGGTTTTGGTGTTGTGTTTAGTGGTATTTTGACAGTTTTAAGGATAGAAAAGTAGGTAATTACTGAAATATGTTATCTTGTGAATGTTACCAGACTGTTAGCACCTGAGAAAATCAAATTATGCCTTCAAGAAGTTTCTCAGCAATTCAGCTGAGCTGTATCTTCCCCTTCCAAGTTTTAAGAGCTAGGTCAAGAAAGGATCCCTGTACCGGTGAACCCCCGCTACTTTAACTTTGCTAACGTGTTTCTGTTCAAACCCATACTTTGCCAGTGGTCCCTTAACTTCTAACATAAGATTCTTTCTTGTCTATTTTAACAATTTATTCTCCAGCTATCATTATCTATCTACTCCTCCTGCTGTGTTGGTTTTACACCCTTGATTTATTCAGAGACAGAAATCGCAGCATTCTTAACTTTCTTCTTGGCTAAACAAGGCAATCTCTTTTAGTCAGTTCTCATAAGGTAGCCTCTTCATTTGCTTTTTGTTCTGGAAACTTTTCTTTTTCCCAGTTTGAACTGATCTATTCTAGGGTGACAAGGACTGCACACAATGTTGTAGAGGAAACCTATATCTGATATAGTAACATGAATGCTCCTTTATGTTCATCACAAAAATCTTGATGGAGTGATTTCAGAAGTGCATTTGTCCAGATTTTGAGGTTCATTATGTTTATGTGTAATTTACTAAATAGAAATCTGTATCTCTGTGCTGTGTCTTCTAATTGATAAGCCCTCACCTTACAGAAGAAAACTCTTTTCTGACTTTTCTAATACTGAGCTTTCTTTCCCCTTCTTATTCTGCAGTACTGAAAACTTTTTTACTAAAGGAAGATGTCTTCTTCTGCCTTTACCTCTTTTTTTTTTTTTTTGCCCCAGTTTCTCAAATTCCATCTTGGAATCTCTCTCTGATTTTAATCCCCATGAGTTTTATTTGATGCTGCACAGATGAATAGTTTCTATAACATATTCAGAGGGTAGTGAACAATGTCTCAACTTCTGAATCACCATGTTGTACCTCAACCATTGTCTTAGTAGCTGTCTTCACCTTCTCCCTCTTGATTATTGTCAAAGAAAAAAGACCAATCTACCATAAATTTGTTTCCTTACTTGCTCCTCCTTCACCCCTTGGGACAGGTTAAATATCCTGGCGATAAAATATCCTTGCTTTTTCACTTGCATTTCTCTTTCTACTGCCTTTAAGAGTGGTACATACTGCAAAATGGGTAAAACCTGGTGAAGCTAAGTTTGTATCATGGTTTTTTTCTTCACATATTACTTACAACACTATTTTATAATGCAGAAGTATTACCTACTGCTGAGGAATTTCAACTGCATCTCCTAACTAAGCTAGTGGTAAACTGAAAACTAATAAGATATATTTTGCATATCAAATACTGCTCTGGGGACAAGCTAACCTAGGCACCTATTAGATTGCACCTTTCTGCTCAGTAAAAAATAAGTAATAAAGAAAATCATGACAGCTCATTGCATGAAAAAGGAAAATCATCACCCAAAGCAAAAGAAATGCTATTTTATTACACAATGATTGTGATGGGACCTTAACATTTTTGTTCATGAAAATATTAAATGTTTTCCAATGTTATTTATAATAAATATTATTCCGAAGGCAGCATAATGATGTAATATGACTTAGCATTCCACAATACCTGCAAAGCTGAAGCTATCAGTGCAGTTGACGCATCTAACTGTGCAGGCAAGTTTTTTACTGTCAAAGGAAGTAATATTCAGACTTCTGTGGATCTATCCTCACAATGTGTCTCTGGAATGGTATCTCTTTATCCTCTCCTTTTGTGTTGAAAACAATGTTGATGTCATTGAATATGGTGGTGGCCAGTGTCTGTCCTTCAGGACAGATATGCTTCAGAGCATATGAACCAGAACTTCTTCCCATTTCCATGTTACAGAAATTTTTGTTTTAATCTCCATTAATCACAAAATACTGTCCTTCAACCCTTTCATGGATGGAGAAAAGAATATGGCCAAATGGTACTTCAGCCCAGGAAAGGAGAGTAAATAAGGGGAGTTGCAGGGATAAAGTATTTATTCAGTATTTGAAATGATTGTTATATTTTACATATAATTATCTTGAAAACTAACCCATTTCATTGTAATTTATGTAGCATTTATATAAATTAGGCACATGTGACATTTCTAATTAGGTATACTTTAATGGTTTAAATCATGAGTTTTTAAAATTATAATTGGGCTAGTTGTAAAATTTCCAGGTCTGTGATTTTAAAATTGAATTGCTCTTTGACTTATGTAAAAGAATAGATTGTTAAGCGAGTGCCTCACAGGAGAGAAGCAGTCTAGGATATTATGATTTGAATTAGTTTTTCAAAGGAATTTAGAGTAGGCAATCTGTCCTCTGATCTTTCTTTGCATACTAAAAGTATGAGTCAGTTATGCTAAAATAGCTTAAATTGAGAATACAGTGATTTAATTAGCAGCTGGAATTGTAGTATTCCACGTGTGAGAAAAGTGATGCATTAATAGCGCCCCATACAGATACTCTAATGTATCCAAGGTATACTCCAGTAGAAACTGGTTTTAAAATATACAGTTGCTTGTTGCAAATGCTGTATAGCCTTTATGAGCCCAGAAAAATAAGTTGGGAACTTTAAGAAAATTGTATCATCACCAGGAATATTTATAGTCAATATATAGATTTGTTCCAGAGGCCCCATATATTGGTTCATGTCATTGGGAAGGGCAGTAGGTAAAGACACAGCATGTGTATCTTCTAGCAGTGCTTTTGAATGAAAACCTATGGGTCTGTTATAATTACTTCCCCTCCATTTAGCCCCAGCAATGTATCAGAGTGTAGTTCCACTGAGTGTCTGATGTGCTTGTGGACAGAGGCAAAAATGAGACCTGAGTGTTATAACCAGTATAACCCTGTTAAAGCACACAACCCTGTGAGAGTATGAGTCAAAGATCTGTTAATATGCTGGTGCTGCGACTCCACTGACTGAAGATCTTTATGCAGAAATATGGAATATAGAAAGATACTCTGCAATGTAATAGTACATAATTTGACACAGCTTGGTAATACAGCAATTTCCTAATAATTTCAACCAGTGCAAATGATTCATTAATGGGTTTGAGAGCTACATGGGAGTTACTTTTTGTGGTTTCACTAGGGTAAAAGGACACAGGTATTAGGAGAATAGATGGTTAAGTTAGTGCCTCACAAGAGACAAGCAGCTTAAGGTATAACTGTTTAAACTTTTTTTTTCTGAGGAATTTTGAATAGGCAAACTGTCCTCTAATCTTCCTTTACACATCAAAAGTATGAGTCATATTAGGGAACTATGGCCTTCTTCAAAAGAATGACTGATTAGACAAGATTTTTTTAAGGCAATTAGGAAGGCAAGAGAAGTTTATAGAATAATAAGCTATTTAGAGAAGCATTGTAAGGCTTCTTGCAATACAGAAATGGAGCCGTCCAGTGAACCTGAGGGGAACGGTGCTCAGAACAAATGAAGATTCTTCTTTCTGTAAAAAAAAGCTGAGTTTAGGAAGCTAAAGGATACCTATGAGTGCTGGAAGTCTGCATGGGTTCGAGCCAGTTCAGGGAAAACAAACCCATGGAGGATTACTTGATGCCTAGAAACTATATCTGGCCAAGGAAGCCTCTGAACAGAAGGTGTTTCAATTCTGGAGGACAGGTGCTTTTTTCACCCTTGGTGTCCACTTTTGGATACTGTCAAAGACAGAGTAGACTCTGTGAGTTGGACCTTTGATCTTAAGCTATTTTAGCAGTTCTTGGGGGTTTCCATGTTTTAGAGTAGGGTTTGCTTACAATTTCCAATTGTCTACCTCTCTGATGGTCAGTCAAATCGATTACAGCTGTCTTCACTGAGGACGCAAATTGTGAATGCTTAATGGAGACTATGTAAAACAAATACCCACTTTTCTTCTTTCTCTATAGCCTCATTATAATTCAAATTTTGGCTCTGGTTTAGTTAATTTCATTTTAAATGCCAACCTAGGATATAATTCTCCAGACCTCAATTAGAAGCCTGCTAGCCATCCCTGTAGCTTGGGTAATATAGCTCAGTAGAGCAAACCCCAGGCTGTGATAGAAGTTATCTCGCTTTGAACCTTTATTTCCTCCCTTGATCATCTCAGGTTGGAGTGTTCCAGGCTCTTAGACTAGTACTGCTTTGTTTTTTATAAATTTGCAAACATGGGTATATATGATAGTACTTTAAAAAATGAAGTGTTTAATACTGGCCGGCTAGGCATTCCCTTTCATATCTTGTGTTGTATTTGGCTACAGTGGATGGACCTCTCAGAATAATTGTGTCTGTGTTTACTCTTTTCTTTCAGAGTTGTTTCTTACAGCATATCTTGATTTCTTTGTTATGTTGCTACTCTTTCTCAGGATTCACCAGATAATACCCTAACCTATTTAGTATGCAAAAAACCCATGCTGTCCTCAGTTTATCATTTTGATATAGGAAAAATTAGGCTACAGTTTACTTCCAATCAGATATTCAGTTCAAGCTTGTTTTGACATGGGCTATCTGGTTGATATGTCTGAAAAGAGAGATGGCAGCTGCCTTGCTGCAATCAAGCACTAGCTTCAAGCCTTAAAAGCTGGGGCATGTCCTGCAACTTCTTTTTTAGAGATGAGAAGTTATTTTAGATCATTATGAAATAGGTGATGTTGTTTTTTGCCATAGAATGTATAAAGAGAGTATGACAAAGCACCTCTTCATCTTGCAGCCATCAGACACTCATGGATGTAAATACTTTGTGTACAAAACCATCACCTATATAAGCATGAGTGTGTGTGGTCTGCATAATAAATACTAGTTCAAAGTATGCTGTAGAAACTGTTGGAAATTTACAATTACAGTTATAGTCCAGCATTGCCAGTGGTTGTACTTCAGCAGCCACATAGAAGACTGGCACTGGCATTTTACAAATAGGAGATAACTATTCCAGTGCTGTGGCAAACCTTGACTTTTTAATATTTACCACTCTGACACTCAAGTGATTTATGTACATGTTCTGTTGGTACCACTTTATTTCTAAGGATTGGAAGCAGTGCAGCAAAAGTAAATAATAAAATAGAACATCTCAATACTGAGATGTTACACATTGTTAAAACTGCTGTGTTACCACTTGAGAAAATTTGTTGTCATACAATTACAGTATCATAACATCTTACATTTGTAGAATCTTTGCCAAAGGATCCTAAAGTTCTCATATACTCATGAAACCTAGCTTATGCTTTCTTTATCAATGGATGAAAAAGATACTACGAGCCTTTGCTTGTTTCCCAATGTGTGAACAGTAGTGTTGAAAACTATTGCAGTGTTTGCTAAAACTGTAAGTGCAAGATTCTGCAGCTCTCACTAGTTCCTTACGTTTTGTTTCAAGATCTTAGAATAAGAAACTACAGTGTGTCAAAGGGACTGACAAAATGCTGTGACATTGCCTTCAGAATAAATATTAACTCCGAAACAAGTGTGGCTTCTTTTGCAGGTATCACTTAGTATCACTCAAGAAACAGTCCACTTTTGTTTGAAAAGTTTGAGCCATGAGATTTTTCTAATAATATTGTTGTGATCTAAGACTTGTAACATATCAAAAAAAAAATCAAACCAACAAGAAACAGAGAAAAAAAACCACATTGGACGTGCACAGTCAGTAATTTTTTTGTTAGAGATGTTTAGCAATGCTTCCATAAGGTACTTTCCCCTGGAAAATTCAGATTCATTGTAGTGGCTATGGAGACAAATAAATACTAATGCAAGTCTGAAGGAGTGTGGAAAATTACAGGGGTTTGTGTGCATTTGGTGCATGGTTCCTGTAAAACATAAAGGGAAATCTTTAAAGAAAACTTTCAAGCCATTTTGAAGTGTAATCATAAAACCCAGCTACAGTTAACGCTGCAGCCTTGCTCAGGAGTATTTGGGAAAAAAATTGCATCTTTGAGCACTGGAGCATGAATTTAGAAAAAATCCACTCCCTCTGAAGGCCTTTAATTCTTTTTAAAAAATTATATGGGAAATTAAGAACTGATGCAAATGTAATGAACTAGGTTGAGATTAAAAAGAACTAGCATTTGTTGCATCAGTAATAAGGCCATGTCATTGGATTGTTATAGATCAAAGCCCAAACTAGATCATTGCCTGTACAAGCTGCAGTCGTAACTGCTTGAGCATTGCTGTTTGTTTAAGGATAGTAATAGAGTTAGAAGGAATTTGGTGCAGTCTGCTGTCAGTGGGTGATAGAGATTGGCTACTGCTACTTGTGTCTGCAGAAAACATATCTGGAAGACTGAAGACTCATTCTGAGCTAATATTTGTAGGAAGACTATCTGAAAACTAGATTTTCAGTCTTTGAGGTTTTTTTGTACCAGGAAAGAGCATCATCTTAGGTCATCCTAATACATGAGGTTAAATATGATTTTGTCTTTTATTATACATTTGGAAAGTAATGTTTTATGTGTATTAATGGATTAAAGTTAACTGTGTTATTATTATATGGTTAGTCTCAATGCTAAAATAAATTTAACAGCATTTATTTAATCCATTTTATTATATTTTCTCTGCCCAGCAAGTTTGCTCACTGGAAGAATTTGACTATAATTTTTGTTATAATTCTAATGAGTAATTTGTCATTACTTTTGCCACAAATAAGGTTCATTCTTGTCTTTTTTTTTTTCTACCATACTAATAATTATATTTCATTTTCTAAGGTGATTCAAGTAAAGGTACTCTCCTGCTTTATATTCTCACATAAGAAGAGTGGGATGTAATACATAGAACAGTCTACAATTCCAAAGAGTGGGAAGTAATATATAGAACAGTCGACAATTTTTAACAAGGATGTTGCTGGCGGGTTTCACCAACAGTTACTGTAAACTAAGACTTGATGGCAAACATTTCTTTGAATAAAGCAGCTAGCTGGGAAGCGATCAGGCAAATGATAAGACATAGCACTGTATATTTCCTCTAATTGGATAAATTCCATGGATGAAACTACCCATCAGTGTTTATCAGATAAAACTTTCTACTGCATTACAAAAACAGATCTCTTCAATATCGGCTGGACTGCTGCTTCCAGGTTTTTATCATTTGCTTCCTTCCAGATATATTTTGGTGTATTTGCTAGTTCCTATTTTTCTGGGAGATTTTGTTCAGCATCTTAATTTTTTTCCTACTTAATTAGTTGAAAAGAGTATCCAGTCAAAACAGCTGAAAAGGCACACTTGTAATGAGAAGAAACAGGTGAAGAAGGCAGCTTGCTTATGCTGTTCTCCTGAATCCAGTAAAGCTCCATTCCTAGAGCAACTTCCCTGAAGTGGAGTCAGAGCTGTCTTACACTGTGATTGAAAGATTATTGCACTATCCCAAAGACTTAGAATTTACTATGAAAGTACTGGAAATTAGGAATAGAGAGCTATATATACACGTTTGTTGCAGATGTTTAAAGGCATCAGGCTGTTTTATCTTCCCTGGTATTTGAAAGTGACTGCTGCATGCATCAGCATTTGATTAAAATATTGCCTTAAGTAGATCACTTTTATATACCAAATGATCTACACATAAAAAATAAAACTTTCCTAATAACCTTTTGGTATTTTAACATCAGCTAATTTTCTGCTGAGGAGAGCAGAATGTGATTAAGGCAATGGAAAACATTTTATGGCAGGTGGTCATGAAATTATATTAGCATTTAAATGACTAAAGTGGAACCTTTCCTTTTCTGGTCTGAGAATATCAGAAAGAGAAGAGTCAGGATTCATCCTTCCCTCCCATTCCCCATGGGTTATATTTTACTTCAAAACCAGCTGTTAATTCTGTGTCACAAATTATGAAGGATTTAAAAGAGAGTGTCATGCCTCGCTGTAGATACTACTAGAAAACATTTTCCATCTGTGTGACATATTTTTCCAAAGCCCTCAGTCACTCAGAGAGCCAGCTTTGTGAACTTAATCAGATGTTTTTCTTCTCTTGTTAACTAAGAATCAACTCTAGGGAGCATTAAGTTCACTGTGGTATTTATTTTAAGTGAGTGATGGAATGATTCCTGAGCTGCTCTTCTGGAAAATGAAGCGATACCCTGCTTTAGAGGTCACCTCTAATTAGAGATCAAAAAATAACTGCAGATAACTTCATCAAAAATATAAATAACTAATCAGTACCAGTTCAGTGGCTTTGTTTTATAATTAGTCCTGTATAAAGGCTCCTTGAAGTCAGATGACAGTTGGGTCTCCTGCTTCAAACTTCACAAATGAACCAATAGTTTCAAGCTGATGCTCCCTTTGAACTACTCTCCCAGGATAAATTACTGATGGCCTAAATGTTACATTTACATTTATTATTCTCCATTACCAAGAACATGTGAAGCTGCAAAAGATTAAAGCAGCAATTACTGAAGTAAGAACATTGGAAATGAAGTTCAAACACCAGAAATGAATGTTTAGGAAAACAGCAAAGACAATTACTTGAGGCCACTTTTAGCTAAATAAAAGAAGTGGTTTCTGCATCAGAGAGGATATTTACAGATGATAGTTTGTGTTTGTGAATCTTTGAATGAATCATTGGCAGCTTGTGCCATTGTGTTCAGATGTAGCTTGGATAAGACCTTGATGGTCAGAAGGTTGACCATAAGCCTTGGGCATTGACAATCTCAGACTTCAAGGGACAAAATAGTATGGGAGAGAATAAACTTGTTCTAACACTTGCTGTTTAGAAAAGATTTCGTAGGTGTTACTAAAGTTGCTGATTTTCATTGTTTTTCGTTTTTTGGTTTTTTTTTAATCTTAGCTGTCTTTCTGGTTTGCTTTTTGTTTTCCCTTTTTCATCAAATGCTGGTTTGCTCAGTTCTTTGTTTCATTGCCTGTCTTAAAGGAAATGTAATTCTGTTAAGTTTTCTCAAATTTGGAAGGAAAGGATGAAACAGGAGATGTTCAGACAAAGACCAAGGAATTGTTTGGAGTGAGTTTTGGTCTCTTTGCACCGTAATCCATCCCTGTGTCATCTTACCTGCAGCTACAACAAGAAGAAAGTCACCTAGGTTCTGTGTGTTGAATGCAAGGCGTAAGGGCAGGAACTGCACCCAGTCTGCCTGGTAGGGTGAAATGCACCACGATGACAAGTGTAAATCTCCTTCCCCAAACATTCTGAGACTCTAGAAAGCTTGGCAGAAAAGGCAGAGAGCTGCTGTGTGGGGAGAAGAGAGCAGTTCCTATGCCTCAGACCCGTGAAAGGCGAATGGGCTCTTGGGGTGCTTGTGTGTGGCTGGTTGGCTGCTACATTTGTGCTGACAGGGGCTCACACAGTAGCCACTAATGACATTATTTCTCAAACACTTGTCTTCACCTTTAAAATGATAAAATTAAGCTCCCATAGTTATTAAGAGCTAAAAAAAATGATTTGATTGTACTCTGCATTGTAGTAACAGGCACAGCAGTATATTGATCTGCACTTTGTGTCATATTATATTTACAATGCAACCTGATCAATATGCTATTTCTGAACCCATGATTCTTGCATGTGTGAAATCAGGATATTTTATTGTAAGGCTTGTCCTGGGTTCAGCAGCAGCAGTCATTTTTTCCTTTTTTGTAGTAGCTGGTGCAGCACTGTGGTTTTGATTTTCCAGCTTGGGAACAGTGCTGATAACACCAGTGTTTATAGCTATGGCTTAGAATGTTTAGGCTGGCAGAGGACTTCCTGAGCCTCACGCTCTGCCAGGGAAGAGGGGAAGCTGGGAGGAGGCTGGGAGGAAGCAGAAACAGGACACCTGACCCAAACTGACCAAAAAGTTATTCCATACCACAGCACGTCATGACCAGGATGTAGAAACAGAGAGCAGAGATCCAGAAGGGTGTGTGTGGGGGTTCATTGCATGTTGGGGCTTAGTATCAGGTGATGGGGGTGCACTGCTTGGTTGGGCTAGGTGTACTGGTGACCTGTTCTATTCTTTCCTTGTATTTGCTTTGTCATTATTATTACTGGTGGTAGCAGTAGTGATTTGTGTTATACCTTAGTTACTAAATTGTTCTTATCTGAACCTGTGGGAGTTGCATTCTTTTAATTCTGCCCCCCATTCCCCTGGGCCTGGGGAAGAAAGAGGGGGGGAGTGAGTGAGAGAGAAAACTGTGTGATGCTTAAACAACGACAAAGCCTAATCATAGAATCATAGTATGTTAGGATTAAGATCACCTAATTCCAACCCCCCTGCCATGGGAAGGAACACCTCCCACTAAACCATGTCACCTAAGGCTATGTCCAACCCGGCCTTGAGCACTGCCAGCGATGGAGCATTCACAACTTCCCTGGGCAACCCATTCCAGTG
>JASSUY010035016.1:0-39847 GCA_032466535.1 Forpus xanthops | reverse complement strand
AAAGATGTTGAACAAGACCGGTCCCAACACCGATCCCTGAGGGACACCACTCGTTACTGGTCTCCAGCTGGACATTGTGCCATTGAGCAGTCTTTGTGTGTGGCCATACAGCTAGTTCTTTATCCACCGAGTGGTCCACCTATCAATTTGATGTCTTTCCAACACAGAGACAAGGATGTCATGTGAGACATTGTCAAATGCTTTGCACAAGTCCAGGCAGATGACATCAACTGCTCTACCCCTGTCCATCAGTTCTGTAGCCCTATCATAGAAGGCCACCAGGTTGGTCAGGCAGGATTTCCCCCTAGTGAAGCCATGCTGGCTGTCATCAAGCACCTTGTTGTTTTTCATGTGCCTTAGCACACTTTCCAGGAGAATCTGCTCCAAGATTTTGCCAGGCACAGAGGTGAGGCTGACTGGTCTGCAATTCTCCAGCTCATCCATTTTCCCATTCTTGAAAATGGGGGTTTCCCTTTTTCCAGTCATCTGGAACTTCACCTGACTGCCATGATTTTTCAAATATGATGGACAGAGGCTTAGCAACTTCATTCGACACCTCCTTCAGGACCCACGGATGGATTTCATCAGTTTCCATGGACTTGTGCACATTCAGGTTCTTAAAATGGTCTCGAACCAAATCCTCTCCAACAGTAGGCCTAGGGTCTTCATTCTCACTGTCCCTGCATCTGCCTTCCAAGACTCGGGTGGTGCAGTCAGAGCATTTGCCGGTGAAGACTGAGGCAAAGAAGTTATTAAGAACCTCAGCCTTCTTCAAATCCAGGCTAACCAGTTCTCCTGACAGCTTCCAGAGGGGGCACACACTGTTTCTAGTCTGTCTTTTATTTTCAGTATGCCTACACGTAGAATCCCTTCCTGTCATCTTTCACATCCTTAGCCAAGTTGAATTCTAACTGGGCCTTAGCTTTCCTAATCTAGTCCCTAGCTTCCCAGAGAACATCCCTGTATTCTTCCCAGGCTGCCTGTCCTTGCTTCTACTTTTTATAAACCTCTGTTTTTCCCCTCTAAGCTTTCTCAGCAGCTCCTTATCCATCCAAGGAGGTTTCCTGACCCTCCTACAGCACTTCCTTCTAGTCAGGATGCAACACTCCTGAGCTTGTAGCAGGTGATCCTTGAATATCAACCAATAGCCTTGGGCCCCCCTGCCCTCTAGGGCTCTATCCCATGGAACCTTACTAAGCATGTTCCTGAAGGAGCCAAAGTCTGCTCTCTTGAAGTCCAGGGCAGTGAGCTTGCTGCACACTCTTCTCACTGTCCTGAGGATCTCGAATTCGACCATCTTGTTATAGCTGCAAACAAGGCTGCCCTGGAGCATCACATTTCCAACCAGCCCTTCCCTGTTGTTGAGGACGAGCATGGCACCTCTCCTTGTTGGCTCCTCTATTACTTGCAGAAGGAAGTTGTCTTCCACACAATCAAGGAACCTTTTGGATTGCTTGTGCCAGGCCATACCATCCCTCCAACAGATATCAGGGTGGTTGAAGTCCTCCATGAGAACGAGGGCCTGCGACCATGAAGCTACTCCTATCTGTCTATAGAGCACTTCATCCACAGAGTTCTCTTGATCAGGTGGTCTGTAACAAATCCCCACAGTAATGTCTCTCATTGCTGTTCTCCCTTTAACCCTGATCCACAAACTCTCTGTTAACTGATCACCTGTTCCCAGACAGAGTTCCATACTCTCCAGCCTATCCCTAACATAAATAGCAACTCTCCATCCCCATCTGCTAGGCCTGTCTTTTCTAAAGAGCCTGTAACCTTCCATTCCAACCCAGTCATAGAAGCCATCCCACCATGTTTCTGTGATACCTGTGATATCATACTCCCATAGACGTGCACACATCTCTAACTCCTCTTGTTTGTTCCCCATGCTACGGATGTTTGTATAGAGGCATCTGAGCCAAGCTCCAATTGAAGCCGGCTCATTGGCTGGAGCAGCTGGACTCTCTACATTGCTCCAAGCATTTATTATGGGTGCTGGCAACTGACTGGGAGTGCTGGGATGGAATGATGCCCCCCTCCCCCAACACATCTAGTTTAAAACTTTTTTGACCAGCCTGGCAAGCCTCTTACCAAAACGACTTTTCCCCTTCATTGTCAGACCAGCTCCACCAGCCTCTAGCAGACCTGGCCTCCCAAATCAAGTCACAAGTTAAAACCCACAATCATGCCATTGTTTGCTGCTCTAAGAGAGCATCTTCTCTCAACATTCTTGGAGCGCATCAACACCAAAATAACTAGCTATAAGAAACTAACATTTAAATAGGAGTGGACCCAACTAAGAATTGCTTCTGCTTGTTCCAAGAAATACCACATTTTATTTTTGTGCCATTTGTAAATGAAAGAGAAGCCACACTGCATGCAACCATACATTCATCATATGGGTCTTTTTTTACTTTTGAATAAAAAAAATACTCTACAACACTGCTACAGGCCACACTGGAATATTCCTCTGGCTAGCTGATTTTAGAGAAAAAAGCAAATGTCTTAAGCTGAAGGCCTGGAAAGCTCCTACTTAATGGCTGCAATCCCTAGAATTTCAGGGTGTTGTTGCAGACCATCCTCAATGTCTTGCCACTCCCCCCAAAAGGTTACAAATGTACACGAATTTGAGCAAAGAATAAAAGTGCAACCACAGAATACCAACTCTAAGTAAAAATTAGCCTGTGTTACCTCTTCCCCAGACAACGGGGGTTTTTCATTTTGACCACCAGAAGTTATATGCATCTCAGGTTTTGCCTTAAAGATCATGATTTCCAAACAATTCTGTTAACTCTTACGACCCAGAAAAGTATTACTGAAGCCTCTTTTGAGCATTCAGAAACTAAACTTGTACACAGTAAAAGGCTTGTTCTATGAGATTTGTATTTAGCAGATACAACTGAGATAACATTTGGACTTGTTATTCTGAAGTATACATGTTTCCTCAATTGTAACCAATTCTTAGAGAACTCCCTGAATATGCTGTTAGACACTAAGCCAGGAAATGGCAACATGCTAAATCTCTACCAAACTTATTCATATAGTTGTACTAGTAACTTAACCTTAATGTCAAAAGACCATGCTAAAAGAAATTGCCATTTCCTCCCATCTGAACCCAAATCATTTACTGGTTTTTATTTAGCACTAGTTTGAGAGGTAGGTTTGGTTCTTAAGAAGAGATAATGCACGCTATGCAAATTAACAAAAAGTTCAATTTTTGAGATATTTCTTTTAACACAAGCACATATTATTGGTAATATGTAAACAGGCTAAGAAACCAGAAAATACAGAGCAAATCTAAGTGTGCTTTTCCAGAGAGGTAAAAGGTGATTTGCATGATTCACATTACACTCCTTACACAAACATAAATTCCATTTTGTGTCAAGCATTCAAAGTTAACTTTTATTCAAGAAAAAGTAATGAAGTTCTATATATAGAACAGTAAAACCAGCACTGCTTATACTGCATATATGGCAAGCTAATAACTGACAAATATACATTTTAAATGAATGTGTATTTTATGTTTCTGTGTGTATATTGTCTTCAAGTAAACTTTCAGTGTTGGCTGCTGGAAAATGTGAATAGGTCAGATTCTTCTGACTTCTGAATGTCTAATAGTAAATACACTCCAACTAGACATGCTTTGAGACATAAAAGAAGCCACATGTTCTAGAACAAAGCTCTAGTATGGGGAAAAAGATTAGCAGACAAAAGTGAACAACAGCACAAAGTCAAATAAAAAACTTTTTTTATTATTTTTATTGTAACTTTTTAAGATAATATTACTATACTATCAAAACTAATCAAGGTATCTCTAACCCAGCAACCACTTCACTCACTTTCCTTTCCATGGCTCTGATCAGTGAGTTACAAAACAGGGTGGGGGAGGAAATAACATAAACAGAAAGTGGTAGAAAGGTACAAGCACAAACTGTTCTCTGATTTTTCCCTCCGACCACTGCAAGTTCCAACAGCTTTATTAGCAGAAAAGAGTAAAGCATTATGCCAGACTTCACACTTCAGGAAAAGCACTGCTTTGTGAATCCTTGTATTTAAATGCTGGGTTAAAGGCCTTTCAAAGAAATTGCACTTAGTTTTCAACACCAAATACAAGTTCCAACTGTCTTCAGGATATATGAGCAATACTTCAAAGATGATAAACACAAGTGAAGCATTCATCTAGTTAAACCCACTTCCATGTCAATACTTACAGACTAGCTATAAGACACAACAGAAACAGAAGTAATGTCCTATTATTTTGTCAGTGAAACATGGAACCAGAAAGCGACAGTGATAGCTGACAAAGGCTCAATACAGCATTAGCCACAAAGGAATGTTTTATTTTCCTCTATGTCCAAAAGCATTTTATCAGATTGGTTCTTCAGTGCCATTGAGACCCGTCATGTTTAAAGTCAGATTGGTCAGCAAAAACCCTGCAATCATCTTTCTCATCTAGATTATATACGTCATCTCATTCATTCAGCACTAAGTTGTGAGAATCTGTTTTAGTGGGTCTTTGAAAGATTCACAACAGACAGATCGTACTGTTTTCAGCTGTAATATTTTCTTCTCTAAGAACCTAATACTTTTATATAATAGTATAGGGCTTGAAATGCCAAACTTTCAAAAGCAGAACAAAAGGGTTCAAAAAGGTTAGAGAAAACTTCTTGACACATGAAGCACCAGAAGTTTCTGCCAAATGTGTTTTTACATATATTTTCCAATAATTTCTTAGCAAGGATTAAAAGTTATTGAGCCAAAACAACTTTTTTTTTTTTTTATATCAGGATTTGGCTTCGGATTTTCCTCAGCCTTACATGTCTGTATGTAGGACTTGGCTCTACATACAAAATAACCAGGGAATACAAGCCATTCCATTTAAATTGCAAAAAGGCTCAAGAGCCTAAAATATGTTCATCAAAGCAGACACTGGCTTGTTGGACTTGCAAGAGTAGATGTTGTCTGCTTTAATTAGAAGCATCCTTTAGTGCCAGCCCATGCAGTTTCTGGTATTTCATTACCTACAATACATAGGACACAGATGTGGATTTCAGCACATTTTGTTACAGAGTATATGCCAAGATCATTAAGAAAGAATGTCAGACTCCACAGTATGCCTCTAAGCTGCACTCCATCTGTTTTGAGCAAGCTTTAGTCCACCCGCTTGTCATGGGCTGTGAACACTGACCACGCATGCTCTGAATCTATACTAACCCAAAACACAAGAGAGAAAAGAGCAGCTATGCTGCATGAGCATATAATTTACAAAAACAGTGTGCTAGGCAGGCAGTGGAGACACTTCTAACAGTTTGTCAGAGCCAGTCATTTTGCACTGCATCGATACTTACAGAATAGGTATTATCAATCAAGTTTAGTGAGCAGACCCTTTTTGCTGTACATATTAGGACTAAGTGAGAAGCTGAAGTACTGGACAGAAGTGCTCTGATGATTTCACTGCTCAATTATGTAAATGTTTTTAAGCTTTCACACAGACAATACACTTAATCCCTAGACTTACATATGCTTACAGATTTCAGCCTATAAAATTTAAGACCCTTTAAAATAATCTGACACCTTGTTTGGTTAGAAGGGCTTACAATAGCTGCACCGTTGTTACTGGAACTAGTTTCACCGCAAGAAAAAATAAGCAGCAATGTGCATGTGAAGTATATAGTTTCAGAGCAAATGTTAACCAGTCTGGTAATATGCTGATGACGGAAACAGTGCTGGTTTTGTCCTGCAACCTTTCATTCTCAACACACACTTACCTAGCAACTACATGAGCTGACACAGTTCACTGTAACAAACAAAAAAGTCCGCCCTCTTTCAAGCCTGCCAATTTTCATTAGGGTTGACAAAAAAAAAAAAAACAAAAAAAAAACAGACAACTTTTGGACCCTCTGAAAAGTCAAATGAGGACAGGGCTGAAGGGCAGGATAGCCAATCCCAGAAACAGATGAGCCAGATCTGCTTAAGCATAGTATGAAGTGCCAAGGATAACTGATACATGGTGACTGAATCCCTGCAGTTCTATGATGAGACAGACATTTCAGCACATCTGTCCATCTCAGTCACTCACACTATGACAGCAACTCCTTTTCCCTTACAGATGCAGCAGCAATTTATGGGCCGTTACACTAGAAGGATGGCAGCAGGCATTCAGCATCCAACAGTACACAACATCCTTCATACTTCAGCTGGAACCATCCTGCCAGGAGGACAGGCTACAAACAGTCAAACTCCCCAGAAATGATCCTTCTGACTTGAAGATGAGGCTGTATATAGCTACTCCATCCATGCAGCACGTGGTGGTATTGCTATTTAATTCCATCTGATAAATAATGTGTGTTTCAAGACAGCATGTTGATTAGCAAACAAGAGGGTGTTTCTGTGCTTACTTTTTCTAACTAAAATATTTGTATTCCAAGAGCAAGACCAAATCCAGGTTTACAATCAAAGCACAGACAGTTACATAAAACATCACCACACTAAGCCAGATACTCTGGATGACTATCCAATCAGTACTGAAGCTACGGCTTCAGCCACCTATTCTCAGATTTCTAGTAATTCTAGCAGCAGCTGGACATCTGGAAATGGTTGAACAACAGTAGAGGCATTAAAAGTAAAGTAAGAGGATGTCTTAGAAACTACCATGAAAGAAACAGCTCCAATCTAAAGTGGCAAAGAGACTAACAGTACTACCTACCTTAAGGTCACCTCCTGCATGCTTCAATCTTTGACTCACTTAATGTACTTACAGTTACAAACTAATATTAGAACCAAGCAATACTTGCTAGATCTTTAACCTGTACATCTTTTGCTCCTTGCAAGGCTCTAAAATGGGGGCACAGAAGGCAGGCATTATAAGTACAGACAGAAAAGTAACTACTAGTACCCGAGACAAATACATCTTCCTGTGGACCACTTATAACTCTCCCTTCCACCAGTCATGACCACTGACCAACTTTACTGGAAAAAAAAAAAAAAAAAAAAATGTACTTAAACATTGGGGTAGAGAGTGTGTTACAAACCAACACAGATGGGGGAACTTTCATTTTTAAGTGAGGACAGATAAAAAAAAGCTAACAGATTACAGCAGACAGTCTGCTCTAACAGATTGCAAAAACAAAATGGCCATCTACTTTGTATTTAGGATGCTTCACATCTTTGCTTGGCACAAGAGGATAGTCTGATCTCATCCATTCCAGGCTGTGACTGACAAGTATTCAGCGTGTTTACTATTAAATATTGCCTCAGCAACTGACATGTACACAATTGCTCAGACCTCACAAGTGATAAGAACGAGTAATCAAAGCAGACTAAAAGTCAGGCAAAAGTTCCATTAGAAGTTACCAAGATGGGCAGCACAAGTTTTTAAAAAGTTATTCCCATCATTACAAATTAATAACTTGAGAAGCTTTACCATTTTGAGAAGTTTTCTGAGCTTTTGAGAGAAATTACTGTTTGTTGGTTTTGGAAGTGAAGAAATGAAAAACCTTGAAATAATCATTCTGAAAACAATTGCAATAGCCAGTGTGTTTTAGAATTAGTAACAACCTATACTTACTGCAACAGCACCCCATACACACAAAGCTTTAAAATGAAAAGATGTTTTAATTATGCGCTTCAAGTCTTCTACTTCTTGACCAAAACAAGACATTCAATTAGTAAAAGGTATTTCACATGTTTGATTTATAGATGCTATTATACTTGGGCATCTAAAGGGGAAAAAAAAAAATCATTAAGTTCTGCCAAAGATTATTATGTGGAACAGTGAATTTGAACCACTCCCCGTTTCCTGTGCATGATTCTGAAACAATTCAATGCAATTAAGAACTGTAATTCTCTACTAGTTCCATTACCTAGTTCCTTAGAGCTTTACCCAAACTGTTTTAGTGGAGCTGACTAACCCCAAATTGCAAGCTCTCAAATTGAATCAGAAGTCAAGTTTGCTCCAGACATGCATGTCAGAACAAATCCCCCAAGTCAGAAGTCAGCAGAGGGCACTGTGACACACCTACAAATTAATATTTTGCTGCTCTTTTGGCCCTGAAAATTCGTAGGTCAGTCAGGACAGGAGAATTCTGCTGCAGCCTGAACAACTGCTGCTCCTTCCAGTCACTAGCCTGTACAATACGTATTCCTGATGGCTGCCTAACAGGGCTTCTTGGACTTGCTATGGACAATATAGGATACCCATCACTCTCCCATACAACAGAAAGCCACCACACAAAAACTCCAAAACTATGTAAGAGACAACCCCAGGTCTCAGAAGCTGATTAAAAATATTTCTATTTTCCTTATGACCTTTAAGGAAAAGGTAGTATATGCCTTCTGAACTCATGACAAACAAGTCAGAGAAACAAAGCCACTGGAACAGGTGTCTAGAAAGAGAACAGGAAGAAAATCAGATTGAATTGAGGAAGATTACATAGTGGACACTAAGAAAAAAGTCAAGGACAGCCTCAAATCCACTGAAATGAAAATCTCTTGTATCGCACCACAGCTACTTCTGTGTGACTTCCCACCTTCCTTTTCCACGTAAAATTTGCCCTATTTGCAAAGTTAAACAATAGTTTCAAAGCCATCCAAGTTCTCGCTGAACACTTTCCCCTTCCTGGGAAGCTGAACACTGGCAAACTAGTTAAGTCCCACAGCTACGAAACAAGGACACAAAAAGGTGGAAAAGATTTAAAAATAATATTAAGGGCTCCCTCCTTAGCAAAAATAATTAGGGCACGCAAATGGCGGACCAAGAGTAATCAGAAAACCAAACTATACAGAACTGCACATTGTCCTTTATTGCCTCTTGCAGTGAAACCATGGATAGCAGTAGCTATTCTCTTCATTCCCTATCCATTGTTTAGGCCTACAGAGGACTTAATCCTCAAAATTCAAATACAACCCTTAGCAATCCATTTCAGGAGAAAAGCGACTAACTTCACTAGAAATCAGTCATAACTTGGCATCGCTGGTGTTACCCTCAGAATCAACACAGACTTAAGTTGTTAAAACAAAAACTCTCTGGTTGGTGCTTTTACATAACAAAGCAGAAACAGGTTCAGCAGCTACACTTGATGTACAGAAAGTCAGTGGATGCCTCTTGCCTGTAATGCTTGTGTACTGGTCATGGGAAGACCACAATGACAAAGTGCACCAACAGCAGTTCTTCTCACAGTTTCTCCCACACCAATGTCATGCTTTGCCAAACCTGGAACATTATGCTCTATTCACAAGTTTCAATTGTCTGACAAATCTCAGGGAGGGCAGGGAGAGAGACAGTGACTGCTACTTTTCTAGGTAACTAGATTACAGAAGGAAAATGTATGTGGCAGTATGAGAAGGCTTCCTGAAAACAAAGTTTTCAGATGAAATTACACCAGACAGCTTAAGGGGGACACCTGTCACCAACAGAAGAGGGAAACCCTATTAGACCCTGCTTTGGGCCATACAGTTCTGCTTTATAGTTTGCAATAATTCAGACATTTGTTGGACTGTTTTTTGAGCAGATTCACTTCATTTACCTAGCAAAAAGTCACACACAGCAAATCTCAGCTCAAGAAACCCAATAAGCAGAGGGGCCCCACAGTCACAGAGCTACTCAGCAAGGAGCACAAGGAAGACTCAGCTGCCCAAATATTACTCAACATTTATTAGGGAATACTATCCAACTGAGTAAAATAACCCATCAGTTTCACGAATAAAAGTACAATGCGTAAAAAAAAAAGACTACAGGTTGCCTAGGATTTTACCTTTTCTCAAACAAAACTTGGACAACATATAAGACGGTACTTCTCACCTAAGGAAGTTTGCCCCTTTGGGTGCAAAAAAACAGCTTTACAAAGACCAAACCAGTACAACAACGTCACTCTACCTATACATCAGCTGATGACCTATACTCACCACAGACACCCATTTCCTGCTCCCCAGTGCTCTCCTAGCCCTTTCAGCTCTGGCCCAAGTTAAAAACAGTTACCAAACAGATTTTATAGGTACACCTGAATCAATTTACAAGCAATGCTCACGATTTATGTGTCAGGCACTAGCAGCCTAAGCTTCTTGCCTCTACAGCCCTAGGAAACATGCCCTTACAGCAAGACACAAGGTGTGCCCAGGACAACCTGTGCTCTCTTGAGAGACCGGCGCTGGCTTTGCGCGCGCTTCTGGGAGCGAAACGACCCTCTGAGGCACCAGACAACTCAATCGCTGCCTGGCAATCTAAGTGCCACTGTCGGGCAGAACCACAGCGCCCACTACCTCGCCCATTTTGGAGGGGGGAGGGGGAGAGAGGAGTAGGTGGGGAGGGAATAGGTTGCTCATCATTAAACTTCTAGAAGCGGACTAGTTTATTTAAATAAAGCACTTCTAAGCCGTCGGTTGACACAATCACGGCACTTCGGCCCTGGCGCCCGCTCCCCACACCGCAGCCTAGCTGGCCCCGCACGACGCGGCCCCGGCCGCACCGGAGGAAGCCGCCCCACCTGCGCCGGGAGCGGCGAAGCCGGCCTCTCTGCCGCCCGAAGCCCAACAAACAGTGGCTCGACGGCTGCCCAACGGGCGCAGGGCGCCCAACTGAGAGGGACAGGGAGAAGGGGAGAACGCGTTAAAGGGGGAAAGGCGGCAAAAGATCAGCCTCGCTCCCACCACCCACGGCCCAACCTCGCCGGGGGAATCCCCGGGCCCGCCCGCACCCGGGCGACGAGCCGCTCCCGCCGCCGCTGCCCGCAGCCCGGCACTCACACCACGGCCCGGGAAATCATCCAAGAGACCATCGCGGCAGCGGTGAGTCCCCTCCGCCGGCCGTGCCCGACTGGCGTGGCCACGCCCCCGCCCGCCCCATTGGCTTACCGGACGCACGCATGCGCTCTGGCGGCGCGGGGTGCGCCCGGGGGGACGGCGGAGAGGCTCTGCTAGTGGCGGAGGGATGGATACGGGCGAGCAGGGGTGGTGTGGTCCTCCTCGGGCTAGGGCAAGGCATGGCTCGGCTTGGCTCACCCCACCCCGGTCGAGCTCCGGTGAGGGGCTGGCCTGCCGCCTCGGTGAGTTCGTCCTGCAGCAGTGCTGCCTGGTTTTAGACTGCCATGTGAACACAGCCTTTGCACAGCACCGACCAGGCCTGCCTACGAAAGAGAAAGGAGCAGATACAGTGAATTAAGAGTGCAATAAGGTACCCTTTCTCCCCTCATCACTTCCCTTCGGAGCGCAGCGACCAACTGCAGAAGAAAGGCAGGTTGGGACCCGTTGCCATTGCCTTTTACTTGCATTCCCCATGCGCTTATATCCTATTGCTGTAGGATGTCTCAGAACATTGATTTCACACATTCAAGTCTCTCTGCTGTGGGACAGCACGCACAGCCTCTTGTGCTGAAGGGGTTGGATAAGGGTGCAGCACTTTACCTGGTTGAAGCCCTCACTTTCAGAGCAGAGCTGTGGAGCTGGCTCGCTCCCCAGGGCAGCAGCACCTGTATGAACTGCTGCAGGTAGGTGCTTCTCCTCCATGCTTGTTTACAAGCACTCAGTCCCAAAGGCTGTCTAAGGACACATCCTTACATAGGCTGTGCAGACTGCTATGTGCCATTGATCCAAAACTTCAGGTAACTAAGGACAGGAGAGTACTTGTGGAAAGGATTAGCGCCAGTGTGCCTTATTACGTTTTTTCCTTCCTTAGACACTTTGTTAGCAGCTACTGCCCAAGGCATGACACAGGGCAAGACAGTGCACAGCATGACCCAGCCTAGATACTCTTGTCAAGCTCGTGGTCTGGCAGGCCAAGACATGCAGGGGAAACTGACTGCTCCCTGATGCCTTAGCTAATCCATTGCAATCTAACTCTGCATACCAGCTTTACATGTAATGCGTAATTGTTTGGACATGTAAAACTGACTGCTTTATCTCTTCTCTGAAGAGGAGGTTGTAGAATGTTCTGCCCATCCCATTGCTGGAAACATTCAAATTTACTCTTTTCATACCAACAAATGTAACAGAGTGATACCCAAAGCAATAGCTGCCAATGCTACTGAGTATGCCAATCAGCAGTTCAGACAGAGAAAGAAGACGTTGCTGTTTTCAACACCATTACTGCTGATTCTGCCACAGTGAATGACATACCAAGGTCAGCACCACAATCTATAGCACAAGTCAGTTCTTCTACATGTAGTTTTCCTGTATGCCATACAGTGAGAAGAAACGGCTTAATCTTTGTAACCCGTCTTATTCCGATGAGAGGTGCAAGGTGAGTACAGAATGGTTTCTGTTCTACAGGCAACCACAGAATTCCTCACCTTCTCAAATAGGTAAAATCCAAGCACAGACTTTTTAACTCTTCTGCAGCCTTGAAACACAACACATGCAGTGAAAAGGCTAAAAGTGACTTGGAAAAGAAAGAAGAGGGTAAATAAACAAACATGGAACATTTCAACAATGACTGTAAACTGTCACTATAGTTCTATACTGTGACATTTGAAGCTTGACATGGGAAAGGATGCAATAATATAAAAATAATGTTTATTTTTACCATGCAGGGATTTGGGTCTTGAAAATAATGATACTGACCATCTTGCATCTCTTCTTATCTCAACCTCTGTAGGGGGTTGATACAGAAAGAGATGGAGGAGTTTGTTTGTGAGCAATCTAAAGTACACCACTCATCAATATTTTTTTAACCTAACCTGAATGCATTCTTCAATTGCATTCAGTGAAAGGAGAAATTTGAACTACTACATATATGCCCTTTGAATAACAAGCCTCTCCAGTGGTAGATTGTACAAAGCAAACTTGCACACCAAGGCATTTAAAATATAAATTACTTAGGACAGATTACATTCAGGACTCCAGTTCTGTAAACTTGAGCAGAGGCAGGTCCTGCTGCCTGCATAGTACTCCACTGAAGGTTGTAGCATTCCAGTTGATGTAGAGCAAACTGCAAGATGAGAGCCCTAGTTTACAGCATGTTAAGTAAGTACACAATGTGTTTCTTTTCTGCAAGCAATTGTGCTTTTGATTCTATCTCAGGGAGCCATTTCAGAAAAAGACAGATACTCTTTTTTACTGTCTGAGGTAGTGTATACATTAATTCCATAGCTGCATACTTTATTTCACATAAAGTATGCTTAAGAAGGGGAAAAAAAAACCCACTCTATTTTGTATAAAGACATTTATTTTTCTTGCATTTGTTGCCATGGCAATACTGTCTCTGGTGGAAAGCTAAATTTACATTTAAAGAGGCATTTTTTTAAAGGGTAAAGGCAGGTGGCTCCTAAGAGTATTTTGTCTTGCTATGAAGATTATGCTTTATTTCATAGAATGTTTTGAGACTTAATTCAGCCGAAAAAGCTGGGTGGTGTTTGCTGGGCCCCTAGCAGACAGGCAGAAGGGTGCCACATGGATTTCCTTGTATTCAAGTTCACACAGAGTGATAATCCATGCTCCTGCATGGCAGAAACACAGGGAGCGGCATGACAATTAAATCTATGCCATCTACTTATTCAAACCTGGGGTGTCTTACTCATATGTCTGTCTATTTTTATATAAGGAAGAGACTTACAGCTCTCATTATAGGATATTTTTTAAGCTCCCCTCTCCAAAGCCACTTACTACAGTTAAAAGTTGTTTTAAATAGTTGTAAGAGTTTTTGGTAAATCACTTGTAAAGGTCACCTATCATCAATTTTCTTTTAACTTTGGTATAATTCAATTATGCATACAAGCACGGATGTTTAACTTTCACCTTTAGAGGTAAATAAACATTTTTCCTAATTTGCATCTGCAAAACAGGCAATTGTGCAACACATAGGAAGATGCTGGCTAGTATTTGACAGCTTTCAATGGTGACTGTGGGCTCCCTGCGCTAGGAGAATGAATTCCTCACGGACACTACCACTTTCATGCTGCTTCTGGAAATTCATGTATCTTAGTCAGTGCTGGGTTTTTCTTAACTTTGCTGGTTTGTATGAATGTTCTAAATTAGTCTCAAATATAGAACAGTTTGGAAAAAAAAAAAAAAAAAAAAACAAACCCAACAGAATTCTGTCAGTTACTGAATCATACCAGAGACATTTTTGGAGCCAGAATATGGAACATTATTTGTTCCATATTCTCAGCTTATTTGTTGAGACAACAGAATACAGAACAGGTGAAGATGACTGTTCCTTAGAATACTCTAAGCTGGTGTAATTCTCATAACTGACTATTAATGAATATAGTTGAAATTTATGGTTTATGCTACCTTCCAATATTTAACTCTTCATGGATCTTTCCTGTGCATGAAGTAACAGCAAAGGTAGGCTCTGACCAAAAGATAACCAGCCTGTTAGTCCTACTGCCTTGGTGACATTTCATCTTAGAGTGATCACTGGGCAATACTGAGGACATTTTATGAAAATTAAGCCACTAAAGCTTTTGTGTAAAATTCTGGACACGCCACTTCTTGCTGTTATGTGTGTTCCAGCCTCCCAGTGCAGCATCTTGCTGGGGAACATGGCAAAGCCAGTTGGTATCTAACACAACTGCAGGTCAAGTGGTTTTTTTTCCCCTCAAAATCCAGAGACAGACAGTATACCAAGAGGCTATAAGTTGTTTAGTTTTTCAGAAATATCTTTGTGTGCAATATGAAGCATCTAAATTAATGAAAAAAAAAAAAAAAAAGAATATTTAGGTGTTTCTGCATTTTTTTTTATTTGGTATTCTTAACCACTGTTGTTCTCAAAGTTTTATTATAGTGTCATGTTCCTTTTAAAGCTCTTGCTTCTTTATACTAATATTATTACTTCTTGCTATATTAATAGGCAGAATACTTAGGTTTTGAATAATTTCTCCTTCTCATGTTAGCAGATATACCTGCAAAACCTCAAAAAGCAACAGGAACATAAAATTAATGGTTTGGGGGGAGTTTATTGAAGCCAGTTTCCTGACCTGTGGGGCCCTGACAATTTCAGTTAGTTCTTAATCTTCAGTGGTACAGAATTTGGAGATAAAAAGGCATCTAGCTGGTACTGTGGGATAATTGAACTACATAGTAGAGGGAAATCTTTGCAAGCAGAGAAAGCAGCAAATGAAAGCAGGCCCAGAGGTTTCCCAACCCCCAGACTACAAAAGACAGGTCTAGTTGTTACTTCAGCAAGTTACAGGTCAGAGAAACTAGATAAGGTCAGACAGAGCACTGAAAGAAATCCAGAACAGCCCTGTCAATAAAATGTCAAAGCATTTTCATCACCACTGGCCTGTTTTGACTGCAGCGTAATAGAAGGAGGCAATTCAGAAACTCAGACAGAACCCAATTAATCTGATTAAAAGTGCAAATAATAAAAAGGTACTTCTCTCTTTTAATGAAAATTCACCATGCTATGAAAACGCTTCTCATGCAACTGTTGACTGGTTTATCAGTTTTTAAAGACTGGTTGCAATGGGTTAAATGCCTCTGGTTCCTTTTTTTTTTCTCAGCAGACACGTAAGAGCACTCCCCTAGGTTGTTTTTTTCTTAAGGAAATGTGATCTAAAGAGGAAGGGGAAAGTTCAGAAAAGCTCCATCTGAGACTTGCTCTCCTGGCAGCAGTCATACGTCCATCCCACCTTATTGCTTCCATTTGGAGTTGAAATCATACAGGATACAGCCCCACAGGGGCAAGCAGAGGCAACAAAGAAGCTGATTTGCAGACCATTGAGAGTACCTAAGAGACTCCCATAAAGCAGCAGTGTTGTTCCAGTTGCTCTCCTACTTCTGTTTTGTTAAGTTTTAAACAGGAAGTTTTTGACAGGTATTGCACATGAACCTGCAAAGCATTACTCTGTTGGAAGTCTAATCACACACCAGGGTTATAGACCAGTGCATTTCATTAAGGCAGTTCACTGAACAGATTTGCATAGTTTAATCTTCCCCTGTTCCCAAGTAGAGTGGCATTAAAGCTGTTAACTTGTTCAAAAGTTGCAGGTGTGCATTACAGTAAATATATGCCTCTCTTATGATAGCAAACCCATTTTAAATGATGGGCTACACATACTCTGGTATCTGATGATCCACCCGCTCTCTGAGTTTTGAAATCTGTATACAGTCACAGACCAAAGCCATATCATTTCTTCCTGTCTGGGTAATATCAAGTCAGCTATATTCTATCACTATTTGTGATGTATCACATTTAATAATTATAACAATCTGCTAGAGGATTAGGTTTTGGGGTTTTTTTAAATACATTTTCTGCTTTTGATGTTCCTGATCACTATGGAAAGCTTACGCTACTTTATAGTCTGCTGACTAAGCTCATATGCACAGCAGATGCATTTTATCAGGGAAGAATGTTTGCCTTTTAAACTGGTTGATAGATTTTACTTAGAATCAAGAGGAGATGTACATTCTTTGGCAGCACTTAGAACCTTGTTCAGCACAATATCCATTTGCAGAAAGTCATAGCCTCCAGCTAAACAGCGCACCACCCCATGGCCATCAGCCCAAAAGAAGCAGAAAAAAAAAAAAAAAGGGAATCTTACAGCCAGAAAGGACCCCAAGTTTATCTGCATCATAACAAAACCAGCGTCACCCCATGTAATTTGGACAGATGTTTTGTCCTACCTGTCCCTGAAGCCTTTCAACAGAGATTACACATGTTAGCTATGTTTACTAGTCCTTCATTACCCTACTGGGAAGCTTTGTCTTGTATCAAGAAGTTAGCGAGTTAAGGGATATTCAGGAGCTTTTAATCCCATCTCCTTCAAGTGTTGAAGGAAAAGTGTTAATTTACTTTTGCAGCAACTTTAAAAACTGAAACCTGTGCTTAAGCTATTACATATTCACTTGAAGAAACAAGCCAAGTTCCTTATGGCACATTTTCTACACCTTTAGATTCTATTACATCCACCTCTATTGAAATGCAGAGCCCAAACTCCCACACACAGCTCCAGAGGAGCCTAATCAGTATCAAGAGCTGAAGGACTACATCATCCATTATCCAGCGAGTCAAAAGGCTGCCAAAGGACGCTGAGCTATCAGATTTCCCTTTCCTTCTCTCCCTCTCCCACCCTCCCAGGGCATAACTGCATGATTAGCTGGGAGAGCTACGCAGGAGGAACACTGTTGTGAGCCAGGATAGTAATTCCTACGTACAACTAAAAGTTAGTCTTCAGCCAGCTGACTTTGCTATGCCTTCCTTGTTCGTCCTATGAATGACAGGTGTAGTCAAAACCACTGATCAAAAAATGCACTTAAGGAGGCTGTTTTTTAAAACAATATTTTTTTTTCTTGGAGCAATGTTTTGTCACTTTGTTGCCTGGGTTCCTCTTCTCCATATAATTATCCTCTCTCTTCATTCTCCCCCGAATTGGGGAAAAGGTCTCATTTTACAGATTATAAACTGCAAGGCAGTATCAAATCGTTTCATCTGCCTTAAACCCAAGACCCAGAAGTCAGTAATGCATCAGATAACCTTTGTTTTCTAGGAGCAGTGCTGCTGACAAAGGATATTAATTTGAAGGCATCAGAACTTTAGGGTTTTGTTATTTGTTTTTTTGTGTTTGTTTTTGTTTTGTTTTGTTTGTTTTTTTTTTTTTTTTAATTTTCATTAGTGAATTGTTTTTCTCTGCAGGAAAAAGGACACATGTTTTTAAACTTTGCATTTGTCTTTAGTTTCCAGTCATTGGTATTTGCTATACTCTTAAGTGATAAAGAGCTCTTTTGTACTCATTTTCTCTCCACAAGGATTTATGCATGCTTAAATCACCTTTCAATTTCTTCACAAATTAAACTTCAACCTTCTTTAAATGACTTTTTTTCTAGTCCCCAAATACTTCATGGTAGATTTTTAACTCTAACCAACATTTCTTTTTCAGTACTTTCATGTACTGAATGTTGTAACCAAATTTTTGTTAACTCTATATGACTTTGAATGGCATAAGATAGTAAATCTGCCACCTACCTTTGTCATTAATACAGGTTAAAATGTTACACCCTTTTAATCACTCCATCTAATGGGTGCTCACATTCAGTTGATTGTCCTTTTTCATCTGGGCATCTTATGTGATGCTTCCCAATACCCTGGCCACTGGTCTGGAGGCTTTGTTGATATTCTCTGTTCTTGGAGGGCTCATCTTTCTTTAACACAGCAAAATTTGCTTTTCTTCAAAGAGAGCAGGTTACTAAGCACTTACACATGGATGCTGTTCTAACCTCCCTGGAAGTTAAGAAGATTATCAGAAAGCTTCCCAGCAATCTTCAGCTGCCCAGGGAAGGGGAGCTGGGGAGGACCCCAAAGGCATGACTGGATAGGAGCACCCTTGTGTCCTCACTCCTGCAAGCAGCACAAGGATTCAGCAGCCAGTGCTGCCCAAGGTGACTGCCCTCCCTTCCTCCATCCTCTTGCAAAGCCTCCCAGGCTTGTTCTCAGGCCTAAAATAAAAGCTTAAGTTTTCTATGGCATTGTAGCACAATCATACAGAGTGTGCAGGTAGATTAACAGTGACAGCATCATCAGCCCTTACTTTTATTGAACTTTCAGTTTACAAAGCTTCTAGAGACAACATTACCACCCTGCAGGAAACAAGTACTTGCTTTTTACTATATAGAGTAACTAAAGGTCAGTGCTGAAGAAAACAAAGGTTATATGGGAAAAAGTTACTTTGCTTGCTTACGTAGCATTGCTAAAACTAGCATGTATGCACAGCAAAATATTTCTGTTGGTCCACAGGTCCCATACTTTAAATGGAAACCATTTGTTTCTACCTTGAAAAGATCCTTCCTGTCTTCTGTGGCAAGGAAGTCACCTTTTAGTCCTTTCCTCTGTTATTTAAACAGGACATTACCAGCTAACAGGGTACACTTCTATGTAGTATTATGTCCTTAGAATACAAGTGCAAGCTGTTTAAGACATTAGCAATAACTATCAAATGCTTGAAGCCTCTCTGGGGAAGAGGGGGAGGTTTGCATAGGAATTTTGTGCACTGCTAGAAATCCCTACCAGAGTTCTTACTCCATGCTCGCTTCAGAAGGAAGCCTGAAGGTGTCTCAGTAAGAACTCTGCCATTTTCTCTTTCCAAATACCCATTTAATTCTTAGGAAAGTTGATTCTGAAAAATGGAACACAGACAGTCTTCAGCCTGTCTAGACATTCTGTTTGCTGAATGTTTAATGTCCCGGTATAACATAGCTGGACTATAGCAGTGGAAAGTGATGAAGGCAGGAAAAACAACAGGCAGAACTTCTGGTTTAACAGGCATAAATACACTGCTGCTGTAGCTGCTCAGAGCTGGTAGTCTGCAGGAGGCTAGGGAGCAATTATCTACATTATGTCAAGGAAGCTCTGTCTAGACAAATCAAAACTTCCCACAAAGGTTTACCCTTTTCTGCATACCTCTTGCCTCCCAGAAGTTGCTAGAAAGAACTGTTAGCCATCAAAAGTGACACTAAAAGGCACCATCCCACATGTCAAAGACAGGAATCAGAAGCCGGTTTTTTATACCTTGCTTTCCCACCATATTCCTGTACGGGCACAGTTCTTCCACATGCTCTTTGTTTTCTCTCCTACATTTTACAAAACAATCCACCAAGATGCACGAAACCTAAAGTAAGACATAGGGTTAGAAACAAAACAAAAGCAACAAAAAACCAAAGATACATACACCTCCACCTCCCCCCCAAAAAAAGAAACAACAAAAAAACACCAAAAAAAAACCAAAAACCATCACAAAAAAAAAAAAAAAAAAAAAACAAAACCAGCACCATCCCTAAAGTGCAACCTAAAACTCAGGAACGTCAGCAGGTGATCTCTGAAGTACTTAGGACCACTAACCCCACAAAGATTCATGATCAACAATTAATTGTGTTGATCAGCTCAATTAAAGTCAACTTTACTGTTTTAAGCAGTTGACCCACTGGGCTCTCAAATATAAATCAAATACTCAAGTTCTCTCATCCTTGGCATAGAACAAGTTTTGTAGCTAATGCAAAGGATGGAAGGAAGACATTAATATTTACTCATACTTTATATCCCTTTCAATGATTTGCATCACAACTGTAAGCACTACTGAAATCTCTTGTATTGATGACTTCAGTCTCAACTGAATTAGCAGTTACCACCAAACATGCACTTTCAGACTTTTTTAATATTAAAGAGTTAACCTAACACAAAACACAAGTGTTAAATTGCTGAGACATAACTTAAAAGAACTCAAAGCAGGGAAACGCAAGAAAATTGAAGTCAGCATGGTGCTCTGAGGTGGTGCTTATTATAAACATTTCCTTGAACTTCCATCTTCTGTTGTCAGTAATTTCAAACAAGGACAGCAGATTTGCATTACATTTGGGCATACAGGAGTTACAAATTATGGGTTTAATAAGAGCCATTTGACTCCTCTTCCTCTAAAGACAGCATCACTCCCCAGTCTAGGACATCAGTACAGTCACACAGGCTGGCTCACCACCTGCCTTTCTGAATCATCTCAAATCTCTGTGCAGTCATATAAAGTCTGCTCCATATAAATAACACCACTGGGATTACAGGGCTAGCAGAAATAACTTGCTAGCCTTTTCTGAAGTCCAGGTTACACCTAGTGCTTTTAGATACGGATCAGCTTGTGCTGGGGAATTTTCTGCATACTGTATTCTCTTTAATGCAGTTACAATTGCAACTCAATGTTTTATAAATTTGGGGTTATCTTTCTTTCTATGTGGTCAAATAATGAATTTTCCCATATAGTTTACTGTTGCAACTCAGTAATACCAAAGTACCTTGAAAAAGCATTTTGATTAAAGGGAAAAGATAACAGGGGGGGTTAAAGATAGAGGGCTGAGATGCAGAGATTTATCTTCAACTGCTATTCTTCCTTTTGCCTCACTTCAGGTACTTCTAGTATTAGAGCTAACAAGTATTTTGGCCTATTACTCTTAAAGCATGATCAATATATAAATATAGAAAGGGTAATGCAGTAACTGGCATCCATTAGTTTCTTGGATTTAGGACTCAAGAGTGAGAGCAAGCTGTTCAGACCACTCACTGAAACTGTTGGTCTCCTGAAGACCTGTGCAATTTGCATTCAGGTCTGTGTCCATGCAGCCACCTATGCATACCTTGCTAAAATTACTTCAGATGTTATATTAAGAGTATTTTGGAATACTATAAATCTACAGATAGTGTTCCTTAGAATTCCTGCATATCATACTACAAAATAGGATGGCACAGAAACAGATAAGTTCCTGTATAGATAAAAATTTGAAGAGACTAATTTCTTTGAATTAATAGAAACTGCAGGTCCTGAAGCCATATGCAAAAGGAAAATAATGATATAAATAAATGTGATTGAGCATTAGTTACACTGGAAACAGCAGTAACACAGATACCTGCAACTACAGAGGACTAAGCACATCTGGGCAACTCCCTTCTCATCTCTCTGTTTGTGTATGTCTATGGCTTTTCAGATAACCTTTTCCAAAACCAATTTTAAATATAGCCTTAACAAATATGAGACAGACCCTAGAACACTCCTAATGAGAACAGTAAATTAATTGAAGAAGTTACTGGCTCACTTGAAAATGTGTGAGTTTTAATCGGGATAACAATGCCAGGAAAAAGAAGATCAGCACAGAATCTGTAACATAATTTGTTTACATCCTGTGCTATACAACACTATGAAATATTAAGTAAATCTTTACTGAAGAGGTAAAAATTGTTAGATGGTAGCTATTGCTGACTTGCAGGACACAATCAACACTAATTTATTAATCCTTCCTGACACAGAAACTCATAGTTACCACATGTGATAGTTATTGGTTTAGACAAAGCTGATATTAAACAATTCTGCTTAATGATATAAACATAAAGGGAAAGTACTAAATTTGCATGAAGAAAATGCAAAGGAATTTGGATAGCAGAACAGTAAGACAGAAAGTGAGGATAAATGTTATTATAGAACCTTATAAAAGGAAGAATTAGCTGAAAGATACATTTTTTTTAACTGATTATGAGCTTTTCTTTCTACCTCAGTTTCAGAAAGACCCAATCACCTGGTTTTGGGTTTTTTCCAAACAAGGAAGTAGCTATAAGTGAAGTCTTTGTCCCTTAGCAATGCATAGTCTAATGATACCTAAATTCAGCTGTTTCTCATCTGGGGTTTAGAGCTGTTCTAGACCCTAAAAGTTCCCGTTGGCTTTTCATTGTGTGTATCGTGTAGAAGCATGCTGAGCAGTTTCTTTACCATAACCACAACCTGCATTAGTTATGTCAGGCTAAGTAACATCAACATTAAAGTGATTTATGTCTAAAGCTGCTGTTTGCAAGAGCCTCTGCTTCTGAAGGGGGTCACAACCCCAACACAAGTCACACAGAAACTGGAGTTTAGTAGATAGGAAATCACCAGGATGACAGCACCAATGCAGCTTTTAATAGTGATTTTTTTTAAAGATAAGTAAGAAGCTTTGATACAAACATTGAGAGAGTTGCATAGTGTACTAATCAGATTATAACACTTCTGCCTCCTAAATTAGAGTTGGTTGAAGGTTCTTATGGTACCCCACATGTGGTGGGTTGAAGCACTTGGAATAGAAGATTGCAGAGTTGCTCATTTTCCCTTTTTTATCTTTACTACACAATACACCAGTGATCTCCAATGAAGATAAGAGTCATGATCCAGCTCTCAGTTAATTCAATGAAGATCTATATATTTGTTTCAGTGCTGAATATGTGCTATTTTTTTCCATCAGCAACAGTATCTACTCATAAAGTAATCTACTTCAAAGCAGTAAGAAGCTCTTCTACAAGATTTTAGCAGACTTTAGCAACGAAGTAGTAACTGCCTTCACAGTTACTTATATTTTAGGGCTGTTTTTTTTGTTGTTTTTACTGTTGCCCATCTGCTAACCTTATATACCTACTAATAGCAAAAACAGATAACAATAACCGAATATTTAACATCAGGTAAAAATACACTCACATATTAGATAATCCACAAAATTTGTGCTCTAGAGACCTCTGTGAAAGAAGCAAGCATTTCCGTATACCAAATAGTACTGCTACCTAATACCCCACCAGCAGTACCAAGCACTTACTGGCCTTTATACAGCTTAGGTGCAAGTGGGAGGAAGCAATACTGGAGGCAAAGGTTCCCCAAAGAGTGATTAATTCATTTTTAAGGATGATTGTTTCAGATTGACAGGAGAAAAGAGCACCAATGCTGGGAGCAATTCACTGAAAGGCAGGACTTTTCAGGAGGAACATCAGCATTTCTGAGACTGCTCAGGTTCTGAATATGCCTGACCTCTCCTAGAGTTCTGTTTTGTAGCCAGATCCCCTCAGCTAAGTGAGAATTTGTTCTTAGTTCCGGCTCTTTGTTCTAGGTGTTACCGTGTGTGTTGTCCCAGAAAAGCTCTGTTAGGGGCTGACAGATATGCCTAAAGCTCAGACTGGTTCCCAATAAATACCAAGCCTCAAGCCGGTATCAACAGCTTGCTGAAATGTAAGGAAGAAACTTGAATGGATATCTAACATTACTAGGATGAACACCAAAAAAAAAAAAAAAAAAAATAATAATATACAAGAACATTATACTGCTTCAGCCTGTACATCATCCTTGCTTTCACTACTTACACCTCTGCTGAGTGACCAGTAGCCAATTAGTAAATAGCATCGTTCATCTGTGGTTGGAAGAAACTAAGAACGTTTTTCTCCAAGCACATTCAAAGAGATTGTTTTAGGAGACATTATCTGATAATGCCAAAGTAGGGCCCTTAAGTTTCATATAACAAATCAACATGTAGATATTAAGGGAAAGGTGGAAACTAGCAGCTTTGTTACCTATTTCTCCAGCCTCTATTTTTCACATCCATAGAGTATAAGCTCATCAGGAGCAGGAAAGACTGTTCCATACCAATAACATTCTGTCTTCAGGCTACAGTTAAATACTTACCTGCAGAAACAATAGCAGCTGTTAAAAGTGGTCATCTCCACTCTAGAGAGTAAGGTGTGTTTACCTCTCAGCAGCTCCAGGGCAGAAGTCCTAAGACTCAGGAAAACCTGCCCTTGCAGCTTCATTGGGCTAAGCTGGCTGACTACATATTTAAAACAGATGTGGGACCTTTGTAAGCTCTGTTTTGCCCGTTCAAATGTGAGGCAATGGTAAGTGATTGGGAATGATACGAGGCTTGGGGGCAGGGGGAGTGTGTGTGAAGGGAGAGAAAATATGCATAGGTTAATATCTTAAGATGTCAGCAAGCTTCTGAGGAAGTGGATGTATTGAAGACTAATAATTTGTTTGGACACCTTTTGGTGATATATCGTTAACTGGAACAGAAAGATATGTGGGAATTTGAGTGTGCTGTGAGTGCTTATCTATTCTAAGCTATAAACTCACTGTGAAATATCACATGGAGGCTCAGTACTGCTCCTTACTATTACAAGCACTGATGGAGTAGCACCCTGTGAAATGCAGTGTTTTCTAGTGCAGGTATGGCTGGAATGATTTGCAAATGCAATCAACTTACCTCTTTCTCCTTTGTGTGCTTGCAGCAATAGCCAGGATGGTATCAAGGTAGTCCTGAAGGCAATACCAGGCATGGTGGGGTGCTGTATTCACCTGTGGTGTAAATATAGCAGTAAATTTACAGCCTTTTTATGAGTAAGAAAGCCAAAACACAGGAAAAGATCAGTTAGTGGCCAATTGACACCCCCAGATGGAGTTGTGGCTGTAGGCAGTGATGCAAGTAATAGTAAATCACCATAGGGGGTGTTAGTGGTAGAGCTGGGGAAATAATCCCATGAATTATAACTCCTACTGTTATTTACCTTTGTACCCCCAGGTGTTTAATGCAGACTTTGCACTTGCATTAAATAGCTGTCCTTAATCATATTTTCCTACTGGCTCTTGTGTCCCATTCGGTTCTCAAGGACTGTCTCACCATTGAAGTAATTCTCCTTTCAAGAAAGATGGTTTTGGTAGGATGCATTAAGAAAAGCCCTTGGATTCAACGTAGAAGGCAACTGTTTATTTCCAACTATCTTACCTTCTCTTTGCAGTAGAAATAACTGATGTTTGAGAGAAACTGGTTTTCTCTTGGCTATGAATTCTCACGTTAGAATTTTTTTTTAACCAAATGATGCTAATTTCTATTCAATTAATTTCTGGTGCTGAGCTCTGGAAAGCATTAAATATGACTTTCCAAATTTTTGAGGAATTATGACTTTAGAGGAAACTGATGTTTGCTATTTCCCATGGAAAGGTAAAACAGATCTAAAAATATATAGCATAGAATTTTAGGAAAAGCTGGTTCAATATTCATTCTGCTTAAGAGCTGTGACATTGACAATTCATTTTGTCTTTCTCTGTCAAAGTGGAAATAACTATTTCTAGATGCAGTATTTATCTATATGGATAAGGTGCAATTACTGTCAATACAGGTTGTGCTGGATTTTAATCTGAAAGTTAGAAGTAGCTCTCAGTAAAGACCTTAATTTTGCAACTGACCAATGTGTGTGCTTTTGGAGAAGTGGGACTGATAATATCTGCAACACCCCCCCCCCCTTTATTTAGCAATCTGTGCAATTTAAGGATTCTGTCAATACAGTATATGCATGACAGCTTTTTCAGATAATTAAATGCCCAGCTGAAGTGGGGTCTAGCCTTAGAAGCCATTTGTTGAAGGTATAAACGGCATCATCAGTATTTTTCACTTACATTAAAAAAAAAAAAAAAAGATGCAGAGATTCTTGAAATAATGTAAATCTCTTCTTGACACTTGAAAGTATAGAACACAGTCTTATTTCACCCAGCTTCTTATTGCCATGACCTGGCTGCCTCTTTCAGATAGGCTCAGGTGGTTAGCATCAGTTTGATGGGCAACTGGGGTGACAGGATGGACCTAGGAAATCATACCTAGTATTTGTTGTTTTTCTGTTGTTTGGATGGCTGAACTTTTTTACTCTACCGATGAATCTTGATGACTCAGTTGAATACTCACCATATTTACTGCCAGGAATAGGAATAAAATAGCCACATAGGAATGAAATAGCCAAGTTTCCTTTCCCAAGAAGAGCCCTCCTTCCCTGGGGCTCAGCCTTGAGGCATTTTGTTTTCTGGACTTTTTCAACCTGAAAATGTCAGCTCTCTTTTGTTGTTGTCCATGGGTACCTGCCTCTGGGCATTGCCCCTGAGCTCCAAGAGGATGATTCCTCTGGCCTTCTTAGAGTAATCTATGAGAAGAGGCTTCCTTAGGCCACTTTCTTAAGAAGATGCATCAATTCATAGCATCCCTAATATTTTCAATCCTATGAATTTTGGTGTTTGGAATTTTTGGTTGATGTATTACATAATACTCATCAAGCAAATAGAGGAGGGAGGAAAGGGGAACTAATGTGTTGGTTTGACACCTGCAAAGACTTCTGAGAAAGGAAGAAATCCTGAACCGTGATAGAGCACAGATTATCTTCAGGCCTTTGGCCACAGTACCATTACTTTGTGTTCTGTTGCAGCTGGGGGTTCTGATCTGACTTATTCACATCCTCAACTTTTACCACTCTCCCCCTTTCCAGCACTTTGCAGAGAAACAAGATGAAAAGGGGGAAGCAAAGAAGAAATGGTGAACAGAGGCTAAGAAAGCAAATTGCCTAAGGTGGGAAATGTGTTCAGCGACCTACGGGTCTCTTGTGTGCTGATCTACCTGAATGTAGTGATTTTGACCTTCTTAAAGCACATATAGGTAACAAAAGCTCTTCAGAACTTAATAACTGAAAGAATAAAGCTGAGTTGCAGGATGATCAGGGAGTGCAGCTTCCCTGACAGTATGCTGAGGCTCTCCCTTCAGCTCTCTTCTCCTGGTCTACCTGGAAAGCTGTTTCAGGAGTCCTGTGCTCAGTGTTGTGGCAGGGAGCTGGGCAAAGGTCTTGCCCTTCTCACCAAGCATCTGTGAACTGATAGCCAACCATGGGAATTTACACCTCAAGGTTGATGTTACTTTATCTTGCTGATATTTTCAGGCAATAAGGTAACAACTACAAACTGATACAATAACCTTTAGTGAATACTGATCTGTACTAAAATGATTCTGTGACACATGATTCTGGTATCGTCCATTTGTGACATGAATTTTTGGAACAAATTAAAAATACTTTATCAACATGTTGGTGTTCCATGACAAATTTACAAGTTCAGACTAGAATCAAGTAACTTTTTCATATTATAGTTTGCACACTATTTAAGTGTATAATTTGGTAATCTCATACTGGTTTTGGCTAAACAAGAGGGGATCTAATAGTTTTGGTTTGAAAGAGATTTATATTTATTTAGTTGTTAACTCCTTTTTATACCCTTTATGAATAACTGTTCTGTACTTAGCCAATATTTGCTTGATACATTTTGCAAAATGTAGGACTTGGATTGATTGTAGCAATACCTTTCACATGTGGATGAAGATCTGTAGCTCAAATGTGCTGTGGTGCCTTCTACAGCTAGGAAGCACACCTCTGTGCACCCCTAGTCTACTGCCAATGGGATGACAGGCAGATGTAGGTTCTTGTATAAATGTTATATTTTATAAGCTATTAGAATACTGTGAACAAACCTGTCATGGTGCATGATGATTCTTTTTTTTTTCTGTTAATTAACTCCTCTTGTACCAGAAGTTGTTTTACTGAAATATATGGGAATGTGCTAAGTTTGCACCCTTGATTTATTGCTTTAGCCTCATAATCTATTTTTAAAAAATGCACTATTCAAATTTGCTTTCTAGTGCTAGATGAGAGATCATTAACCTGCTCTCCTCAGAGCAAAGATACCAGTGATGAAAGCTACACCTCTAGACAGCGTGAAGGAAAAGCTCTCAGAACGCAAATATAGCATTACTACATTAATACAGCATGATTGCAGGATTCAATACAGAAAACAGTAAGGTGATAACAAAGCCATGTTCTGTGGCAGTTGCTATGTGTTATAACACAAGCTCTCTCTGCTGAAGTGCGTGTGAGTCTCTGAGCTGTCTGCTCTGATGTCCTCTGTTCACTTGCATTCAGTGTTAATGTCTACTGGGTCTGAAGTGTTGCTCGTGCCCGTAAAGACTTACTTACAACAGACCAAACAAACATTGTTCTCGTAGCTTTGCATGGCCTTATTTGCAATAGGAAAAGCTGGATGGTTGTCTTTGTTTAGCTAATAAGAAGCTAAACTGGGGGAAGAAGGCGCTGCGGATGAGGGCAGCGCCTCTCCGAACTGTCCCGATCCGTGGAGGGCCGGAATCATGGGCGTCCTGTTACCTGGCTCCTGCAGCGGTCCACGCAGCCCGAGCTCTCGGAGCGGTGCGCCCAGATCGTGGTGCGGGACAGCCCCGGGCCACCTAGGGGGACGTGGCCGGCAGAAGCTGTGTCTGCATCCCCGCCGCGGGACCAGAGCCGGGAGGACGGTGCGCAGGTACCAGTAGCCGCACACGGCGAGGTGGGGCGGTGGGAGCGGGCGGTCGCCGCGGTCTGCAGGTGAGGGCCGTGCTCCCCCGCCGAGGGGCTGGCAGGAGGCGACAGCCCGGGGCTCACCTGGCGGGAGGCGACCTCCGCAGGGGACAGGATCTCTGCGGTGCCAGAACTTCGCCGCACGTCCGGGGTCCCCGGCTCGCCCTGCCGGTGGCGGCAGGCGCTGCTGCAGGGTCCCGGTGCGGGCCCAGCCCGGGTGACGGTGCCGCCGAGGCCGGACTCTTTGCCTCGCGGCAGCAGCGACCGCTCGCCCCCTCCCCGCGCGCTGCCTGGCGGAGGGAGACAGCGCGTGGTGCTGGTCTCCATGGCAGTGGGCTGCGTGGGCGGAGTGGTCGGGGCCGCAGAGCGTCGGTGAACGAGAGCGCGAGGGGAGGAGGGAGGGAGGGAGTGCGCGCCCCCGGCCCTCTCCCGCCCCTCGGGTGCTTGTGTCAGGCTGCAGGCAGCGGCGGAGCGGCCCCGCGGCGCTGGCCCGGCCGAGGGGCGCACACCCAACCCGCCGCTGAGGGAAAGAGCCCCTCGCCTGTCTCCGCTCCGCGCCGCTCCCGCCATGGGCGGCCCGTAGAGCAGGGGGCTCGGTGGCTGGTTGCGGTGCCTGCGCGGCGGCGGCCATGGCGGTGGCGGTGGAGACGCGGCCGGAGCTGGTGGGGAAGCGGTTCCTGTGCGTCGGCGTCAGCGGCGAGGAGCCGCCAGAGAGCGGGCGCTGGCGGGCCGGGGTCATCCGTGCCGTGTCCCACCGGGATTCCCATAGCCCCGACCTGGCGGTAAGAGCCACGTCCCGTCCCGTGCCAGGGGTCTGCGGTGGGGCCGAGGTGGTGGCGCTGGGCCTGCGGCGGTGGGACGCCCCGGGAGGGTTTGGCGTGACACAGCCCTTCGCCCGGGGGGTGGCTGTGAGGGGGAAGAATGCGTGTCAGCGGTCTGATGGCGGGGACGGCTTACACGGAGCCCGCCCCGCCGCAGGAGGTCGAGGCCGGGGCGAGACGCGTTTGTCCACGGCTTGTCCGGCCGCGGCGCGAGGGGACGGCGCCGGCCCTGGCCCCGGTCCCCTCCGTGCTCCTCGTGCGGATGCGGTCCCTGGCCTTGCAGCTGCGCCCGGCTGCGGTGGCGTTAAGAGAGGGAGAATACCTGGCCTGGCCACCAAGGGGAAACCAGCCTGCTGCTGGAGCAGGGGGCTTGGGCTGGGGGCGAATGCGCCTGTTCTAAGGGAATGCGGAATGCGTCGTCATGTAGCACTGACCGACGGAGGCTAACGTGCTGGACGCGGTAGTGATCGCTGTTATTGAAAGAATGTCATTGTTTCCCTTCCTTTTATGTCCGCTGTCACTGTTTTCCTAAGGGGTGTAGGAATGTGCGTGGAGGCTAGCGAAGGAACCAGGATATGTTCTGTTGTGCTCAAACACACTCTCGCTGGGGGTAAACACGACCAGGATTTCTTTGAGTTAGTGTTCTGAATGCATAATATGTAAAATGGAGTTTTATTGTGCTCCTTGGACTTCGTTGTTTCATTTACGAGTTTTGTGGTCAAGCGAGTGCTAGGCTACTGCTGTGGCTGTGTTCTTTCATGATTTTTGCATTATTTGGTGCTTCTGAATGCAGATTTAAAAATATCACGACTATGTAAATGGGCATTACGTAGGCAGAAAACAGGAATCACCAAATTGCGCTGGGCAATCCGTATTGCTACTGGCGAGGGGGAGGCGTTCACAGCCGAGCACAGTTGGGAGTGAAATGTTGCCTTTTTTACGAACTCGTCAAGCAAACAATTGCCTGGCTTTGGAGCTTGTTGGTTGTTGCGGAAAGTGCGATTCACAAAAATGGAGAACTCTTGTTTTCATGTATCTCAGGCTTTAAGCCTTGTTTTAGAATCAGAATGTGACACTTGAAATGCTACTTTTTCTGCTATATTGTGACCTGTTTATGTCCCCTTCCCCCCCCCCCCCACTATAGTTCATGCCCTTTTTAATAAAATGGCCTGTGTTTTCAACCTTCTGTTATATGTGAGAATAGTCTAGAATGTTTTATTTTTAGGACCTGTTTTGGATGTTGTTCTTGCAGGGTAGTATTCTCTAGAATCTATATACAATTATGGAAACAGTAAGGTTTAAGGAGCTGTTTACTAACATTTACAAGTCAGAGCCGTAATTTGTAAACTCTAAGGGCAGGGCTGACCGAGAAAGGGCATTTCAGGGGTTGTATCTGTTATGCTAAATAGATAACGAACATTGCCTGTCTTTAGTTGCTCCTCTTCCGAACTTTGCTGAGTGGTTTTTGCTTTCATATACTCTTTCATTACAGTTCTTAGTAATTTAAGGAAGATCTGTAGTGTTACAGCTGTTTTCTGAGGCAGGATGACTAAGGGTATGCTTGTATGTTGAGTAGAGTGCTATTTGGATAGATCCAAACTACCTGAGGATTAGGATGAATGCTCCAGTCTGCACTTCAGCTTGGATGCAGTGCGGTGCTATTGTAGCCATATTCCTTCGGGTATTCAAGCTAGCAATACAGTCCTGCATTATGCTGTGTAGATAGATTTGTAGTCACTTGGCAGTTCTGTAAGCTTGGGAAGGTTTTGGAAATGCTATCTAAGTCTAATGAGTCACAGATTAGTACTTAACTACTGGAGCCTCATTGCCCCTCTAAGTGCAATATTTGGTTTTTGTGTTGCCTGTTTTCTGTCCCCGAGGCACGAACAAGCATAAGGGAGTGGGTAGAGGAAGAAATTATAAGGTTTCTGCTAGCAACAGGTAGTTTCTGTGAGTTCCTCTTTCCTTTTGCATTTGTTAGTTGATATTGGTTGACATGAGTATTCTCTGCCCCCAATGGAAGACGAGATTATTTTTTTCAGCTAGCCTTGCCTCCATGTGAGCTATCTGAGATAGATGAGTGCTGCTGTTACCCTTCCATGGCTTTTGTTTTGAGGTGGTTTACCCTATGAGTAGTTTCAGACCTTTCTGCTGCTCATCAGTGTAGTGAAATTATAGCTCTTATTGGCAGTTTCATTGCTGCCATAGGATGCAGCAGAAAAATTTTGAAATTGGCTTTTTGTCAATTTTATGTATATTTGGTCCCTCTGAGTGGGTGGACATGGCAGAAGTACAGAAGATGCCCTCAGCTGCAGGAACAGAGTAGGGCAGCAGTGGGCATTTTCAAATGCTTTACAGCCAACCAAAACCGAGTTATCTCTTAATCCTGACTTTGGAAGGAAGTATCATTACATTGTCTTTGTGTCTTTTATTCCTTGATAAGTATGAACCCCCCAGTCAGTTTCAATCAATATGAGAGTGGGGAGAGGTATGAGAAAGATTATCTTCCCCCAGTCTGCAAAAGCTGACATCTGAGGGGACATGAGAGCTCTTCTCGCATAAAAACCCCATAAAGGGGAGGAGGTTGTAACATTTTGTGTACTCCTCTTGGAAGCAAAGAGGTGGTCTCCAGCTGGCCAACCAGCGTGCACCAAGCTTCGAACCAGCCACAGCATATGCTGCTTCTTGCTTAGCACCATACAGAGTAGTTGATGGAACTGATGGTATGTGAAGGTGGGTTTAAAGGCATGTGAAAGAGCTGAGTGTTAACAAAAGCATGAGTGCAGGCATGAGTGTGGATATGGGAATATATGGATGAATAGAGAGTTTTGTGAGGTGCTGGATATGACCAAGACATGGGCAAGGTTAGAAGCAACTGACATAATTAATGTTAAATGGCCACAGGGCTTGTAAGAGCAAATCTGCAGGAAACGGAGCTTCACTAGTTTTGTTGTAAATAGAACTACTCATTAAATGGAACTCCAGACTTGAAGGCTGGACTAGCTGCTTTCTGATGGTAAGCAGGCAAATGAAGACTCTAGTTTTTATATGCTCCTAAGTGTGCTTTGTGATTTTCGTAGCAAGTTATTAATATTTTTACTGTTGAAATTGTTGTTGTGGTAAGAAAGTATAGAAAAGAACTCAGTTATCCAGTATCTTCCTGATAGATCTCTCCTACTCCATGACAGTATGTTGAATGACTCCTTACTTATATGTATTATGATTGCAGCATAGCTGATATATGGTTTCTGTGTCATTGTAAAATGGATTTATTGTTTTTTTTTTTTTTTAAAGAACAGTGTCAAAGTGTTTTCCACTATTGTACTGAAACTTTGCCTTCCTCAGCTTTCCTGTTAATGTACCACTAGTGAGGAATATGGTGAGAACAACTGTCACTGAGTGCTAGTGCTGTTGGTCTTCCAGAAGATGAATGCCCTTGCCATTGCGCACAGATACTTCTTGCTAGGATTGGGAACTCATGCCTTATTCTTAGTCACTGTGTAATGCTTACAGATGTGTTAAAATACCTGCTCTACCTATACAATGTGTACAATGTATAAAATTTAACCCAGGCGTTTTCTTGATGATTTTCATTGTCTGAGTCACAACTTCATAGTCCTTTTGATCGTCCATTCTTGAACATTCCACTTGCATGAAAAATAATTATCTATTAATAAAAATACAAGCAAAAAGAAGTTTAACATATGCACATGTATTTGTGTGTGTATGTGTTTCACAAGTCGTTGTGAGAATTCATAACTTTTTTTCTGCTTAAGTAACAGTGAGTGTTGCTAGAAGAAGCTGGGAACTTTGTTTTGCCTTGCTGCTGCTAACTGCTTGGAAAAGCCTCTGTATTCTCTGATCGCAGTGATAACTAGTCAAATAAAGAAAGGGACAGGAGGAAAGAGGTGGAGTCAATGTCATATGATCTCCCTGGGTTTGCTGTCCCAAAAGAATTGCTATCTGGGTCACACATTGCAAAATGTGTATTTAATCATTACTGATGAGATTTGACATGGTAATGGCAGAGGTGTTCTCTTGTACTGTGTTTAAGAAGTGATTATTTAGAGGAGTAATTTTTTTTCTTTTTTTAAATGTAAACCGAATTATTAAAATTATTTTCCTTACCAGAAGTGCTTCAGAATTGTGTAACTTTTCATGGTCCTGCAGTTGTACATTGCATGTAATCATATAGTCAGCTGTATATTTTCTCCATGTGAAAAACAAAATGGAAATAAGCTTCTAAGCACCTAATAAAAAGTATTGCTGTAAGTTGCAGTCATCTGTAACTGTGTATTTATTGATGTGGGAACTGTGCTGCCATGATGTTCATGGATTGGAAGACAGAATTAAGAATTGAGTACTTTGGTAGTCTTTAATGTTTTATGATAGGCAGATGTAGCATATAGTAATTGTGCATAGGGAAATACATTATAGCAATAAATCACCATGTTAGATTTCCTTCATAAATCAGTAAATACTAGTGATAGTTTGAAGCAGTTGTTTGATTTTTATTTGCAGTAAAATTACTAAGATATAGGAGAGAAAACAGGACATTAAAAGTTTTGGTAAACTTTTTTTTTAAATATCTCATCTTTGCTAATTTTCAAACAAGGAATTGTTAAAAATTCGGTATTTCTGTTAAAAAAGTTTAAGGGGAATGACTGCAGACTTTGTGTGTCTAGTTGAATTTACCCTCACTTAACAGTAAAATGGAAGTTCACAATATGTAATGGAAACTCAATCAATATTCTATTTGAGATAGCATAAAAATAATTTGAAGTAATTGCTGATAATTTGGAAATAAGGTATTTTAGAGGAGTACTCCATGCACTAATAGCTTTTCACTAAAAGGTGAAGTTAAACTTGCTTTCGCTGTGTGTGGAACTGCTCTTGTGGAGTCTTTTTGACTTGTTGTAGTTGTAACTTTCCTGCTTCTGCATTCCCAAACTTTATGAATGGCATATGGCTTTGTCATACAGGCACAGAATTGCACTTCTGTGGGTTACATTTGTTTTCTGCCCTATATTTATTTCTAGCGCAGTGTGCTTTTCCTTTCCACTTATAAGGAGGAACTGAATGTTCATAATACATTTGAGGTAATCCGATTAAAAATTTAGTTGTTTTTTTATTCCTTAGTTTAGAAGTACATGCTGTGCAACTTGTTACTTGTTAACCTTAAAATAAACTGGAAGATGTGGAAAACTCTCCCATACAAATACCAGACAAAGTAAATACAGAAACAAGCTTTAAAATAGTTGTGCATAGCGTGGTGGTAGATAATGGAATTTTAAAATGCTACATGTTTCTGTACCAGCATCTGGGTGAAAGATGAAGAGCAAGTTATTGGTGGGGAACTTGTCACGTTATTGGCTCCAGAAATTGGAGATGATGCTAAAAACATGCCAGAGTTTATCACATCAATATTGCCTCTGGATCCAGAGGAGGGATGTTGTAGGATGCACTTTGCGTGTGTTTTGAATTTGGTTTGAAGGGATTGGGAGAAGCTCAAAATGCAACAGTGATTTAGACAATTTTCAGTTGTTTCTACTGTTCTGTACCGGTATTGAAGCCATCAAGAGTCTTGTAAATTTTGGTGTATGTCAACTAATCTTCTCTTGGCTCAGGAGTAAAGAAAACTTCCTGTTTCCTTTCTGTGTTTCTAATAAGATTGAGCTTGTCATCCTGTGCCTGTGAATGTCACCTCAGTCTTCCAGAGTTGCCAAGTGAAGATAGTGTTCAGGAAAGAGCATCTTTTTCAAAGTAATTGACAATAAGATTAAACAGACAAGTGCTCTGATGTAGTTGGCTGCAAGGATTCAATGGTTTATTCTCTGCCTTTCCCTCTTCTTTGCTTTATACTAACAGAATCCTGAATATGATGCAGATCAACAAGTAAATACATACTTACACTGGTGGATTTTGAGGAAAGTTTATTTGAATGTCAAGATTTGCAAACAGAATTTAGGTGTCCTGAGCTAGACATTAATCAGTTCATTAATTTGCTGCATAGTTGCAAAGTATGCATCAGGAAATGAAATACGGGAAAAAGAGAGTTTGGTCTTGTACTTGTATCTTTCAGGAGGCTTTAAGAAAGATGTATCAAGTGCTTTCATAATCAAAAAAATATAGAATCATAGAATCATAGACTAGTTAGGGTTGGAAAGGACCTTAAGATCATCTCGTTCCAACCCTCCCTGCTATGGGCAGGGACACCTCACACTAAACCATGCCACCGAAGGCTATGTCCAGCCTGGCCTCGAACACTGCCAGTGATGGAGCATTCACAACTTCCTTGGGCAACTCATTCCAGTGCCTCACCACCCTTGCAGTAAAGAATTTCTTCCCATTATCCAATCTAATTCACATTTGTCTTTTATATGAGATTTGTATAGCGTATTATTTCAGATTTGCATTACATCAAACTTCTCTTGATCCAGAACTTTGTGTGAATTTTTAGAGGTGTTTCAAAAGTAATCAACACAAACCAACTAAAAAACAACACACAGCGGGGCATAGGCATTGTAAAGAGTTTTAAAGATTGAGTAGTTATTTTAGAAGGAGCTAATATTTCTGTGCCCATACCAACAGTCAAAACCTGCTTGAGAGCAGCATAACTGTTCTTTTATGACAAATTGAGTGAATTTTAAATGTGGTCCTTTTAAAACTTGACCAAAAATAAGCGCAACCTTTTTCTGATCTTACTGTCAGTGATTTGTAGAGATGTTCCACCACTGATCTTGAGCTTTTCTGCTGTGATCAGGCTTGACATTCCCTTTTGGTAGGACTTGGTAAGCTGCTTCTGCTTTTGATGGAGTAAAGTATTGATCATATGAGAAGTTGACACCAAGATGTTTGTCTCAAAAGAGATGGTGCTATGGCATGCTGTTATTGGCCACTTTTGTGTTTTGGGCACTGACATTTAATGTTGCTGCAAGGATGGTTTCCCTCTCAACCCTCAACCCTACTAGGTAGGGTCTGAAGTCTGATCTGCTTGTAACTATCTTGTTCTTTGAAGATAGTGGAGGATTCTAAGCTAATGCTATGTTTCTTCATTATATTGACTCATCCAGAAAGCAACTTTTTTTTTTTTTTTTGTGTATGTAGGTTTAATGTCAACTAACTTTCATGATATGAGAATAAGAGTGGGGGAACTAGAAGGACCTTTGGGATTTTGCTGTGTTTTGCTTTCTAGTAATTTTCTTAAAAAATATCATTATTTTACTTTAAACAGCTGTTACTGACTTTCAGAATTGAGTGGAATAGAGCATCTTAATCTGCTCATGAGGAAATTGCCTTCTTTTACATAAAGAAACTGGATTTGACCTAACTTGTGTATGCAGTTCAGAGCTTCATGGGCACAGATGGTGCAGGGTGAGCATTAAGGCTTTTTAGCTTGACCCTCCCATGGCAGCATTTTTAGAGGTTTTGGAGACTGTGGTTCCCCAGACATTTCTCTTGGTGGCACTGCTGGCTTAATTTTTTTTTAACCCTGAGCAATTTCCTAATCCTGCTATGGCACTTCAAGCAGTTGTGCTGGGGCTTAGGTGGTGGTATGGGATCAATCGGAGGCAAATGGCCAAGGGTGGCTGCAGCTTGAGCTGACACTGTTTCCAGGAAAAATGTCTCTGGACCATGGCCTGCATGAAGTAGTTGAAAACTAACTTAAATATCCTGGGGAGTTTCATTCACTGTAACTAGTAAATCTGTTTTAGCTTGCTCAGGTCTAATGCAGGAATTATGTATTGCAGTTGAACTAGTGATACTTATTCATTCAGTGTAAATAACTTATTCTTTCACTTGAACAAGGAAATGTATGTTTAAAACCCATAACAGGATTTGAAGTCTGTTGGTGCTATACTTCTTTACAAAGGCAAGTTTTGGGAGAATAGATGTGAAATGAAATGCTTCGAGAGAAACTGGCATTTATATGATGAAATGCGTATACCTCTGATGCTTCAGTGAAATATTGCGTATAATATTTCTGCAAAAATATGATCTTTTTGATCTGATCAGCACTGTAATTAATGTCGACGTTTAAATGACTGCTGACATAGTAGTTAGGTTGACTCACCATGGGTTTACTTATTTGCAAAGAGAACAGTGCTCTTTAATAAAAATGATGATTTAAAATCTGGAGTGTGATTGCTCTGTGAAAGAGAGAGCACTTGCTGGGTGGCCCAAGTCAAATCTCTTGTCTGGAAAGGAGGTATTGGAAAGCTGTATTTTTGAGGAGCAGTAGAAAAGATGGTTTATTTTAAAAGTCCAACAGCTTGCTGTTTGTTTGGGTTTGTTTATTTTTTTCCCAAAACTGAAATGACTGAAAAAGCCAATATCAAACAGGCAAACAAACTTGGGGCAATAGGAAATAGCTGATTTAAACTGTTCAGTTAATATACAAAATCTAGGAGAAAGAGTGACAGGAAATTAGTAGTGAAGTCTTAGACTGGAGTTTGTCATTAATCTGTAGCTTTTCTTGCTTCCTTTTTTTTTCCTAAAGCAAAACTCATTTCACAGCCTTGATTTTCATCAAAGACAGAAGGAAGTGCATGCAAGCAAGGAATGGTGTGAGCTGCTTTTATGGGAGATGTTAATGACTTTTGGGCTATAGTCCTATAGTGATGTTTAAAAAATTAGGAGCTAAGAGTGATGTAGTGACAATATTTCAGTCAAAAATAGAGAAGCTGGTGTAGTTGAACGCTGAATATGAATGAGATGCTGTGATCTTAAGAGCTGCCATGACATTTAGCTATCATACCTCTTCAGTTCTGGTACGTAGCTGCACTTTCTCACTGTTGCCTTAAGGTGATTTGGAGCTCAGGGAGTCTGCAGCAGAGGTCTTTGGGTTTTGTAGCCCTTGCTGGGTTTTTCCTAAATGAATTTGTAGGAAGACTTTTTGAATCTCTGTGGACTCTTCAACATCCTGTGACAAAAAAGGGTCAGCCTTTAACTGTGCATTGTACTCTGGATTGCTTGCTGTTGTCTCAGAAATGCTGTTCTGTGTTGTGAGATAAAAGTTAGCAGTTAACCTTTTTTTGCCATTTGCATGTCACTCTGATTTTAATAGCTCTGCTGTAGTACTTCATACTCCTCTATTGAAGTGTATAAATCTGGCTGTTTTCCTTTACTGTTTCTTAACACAAGAGACTTGAAATATCTGTTCTGTCAGTTTCTACCAAACCTGTCCAAATGTCTGTTTGAACCATATTGTTTCAAAAAGCATGAAGTTTGTTTGAATATCTTAAATGGCTGTAAGCATGGAGATGTGTATCTTCACATTATTTCCTTTCTGCAGATATTTCTGGATAGATTTAATTTAACACTGTTGTTGTGGTTTTTGATTTTCCTCTTGTATTTTTCTTTCCCCCCTCCTCCCCTGGAAACCCCCCTAACATTTCAAATAATTTTGAAATTCTAAGTTATTTTCTCCACCAGAGCATATTGGTGATTTTTTTTCTCCTCCAATTATGGTAACCGAAAAAGGCAGGGGGTGATAGTGAAATATTTATGGCTTGCTAACTGTTAATCCAGGTGGGCTGTCTTAAATATACCTGAGCCTTCTACATACTGTCATATTTTAACAGTTGTATATAGGCCAGAATGTGACATGAATATTTTTAGACAATGTCATGACCACTTCTTAATTTGGTGGGTAACTTTTATAATGAATGGATTACTTATCTCCTTCTACATGGTATTTAAAAGAAATAATAAATTTTGACTCATTGAAAGAAATGTCTATATTTGTATAAATAAAAAATATTTCAAGTGCTTTGTTATGTTTTACCACAGAATCATAGACTAGTTAGGGTTGGAAAGGACCTTAAGATCATCTAGTTCCAACACCCCTGCCATGGGCAGGGACACCTCACACTAAACCATGCCACCCAAGGCTATGTCCAGCCTGGCCTTCAACACTGCCAGAGATAGAGCATTCACAACTTCCCTGAGCAACCCATTCCAGTACCTCATCACCCTTACAGTAAAGAATTTCTTCCTCATATCCAATCTAAACTTCCCCCGTTTAAGTTTGAACCCATTACCCCTTATCCTAGCACTACAGTCCCTAATGAAGAGTCCCTCCCCAGCATCCTTACAGGCCCCCTTCAGATACTGGAAGGCTGTGTGGTAACTTCATAGCAGGCTCAACAGCCCCAACTCTCTCGTCTTCATACGGGAGGTGCTCCAGTCCCCTGATCATCCTTGTGGCCTTCCTCTGGATTTGTTCCAACAGTTCCATGCCTTTTTATGTTGAGAACACTAGAACTGCACAGAATACTTCAAGTGAGGTCTCTCAAGAGTAGAGGGGCAGGATCACCTCCCTCGACCTGCTGGTCACACTCCTTTTGATGCAGCCCGGGATTAGGTTGGCTTTCTGGGCTGCAAGGGCACACTGTCGGCTCATGTTCAGTTTCTCATCATCTAACACCCCCAAGTCCTTCTCCCCCGGTCTGCTCTGAATCTCTTCTCTGCCCAATATGTAGCTGTGCCTGGTATTGCCCTGACCCAGGTGTAGGACCTTGTGCTTGTCATGGTTAAACTTCATCAGGTTGGCATCAGCCTACCTCACAAGTGTGTCAAGGTCCCTCTGGATGGCATTCCTTCCCTTCAGCGTATCAACTGAACG
>JASSUY010035015.1:0-15710 GCA_032466535.1 Forpus xanthops | reverse complement strand
CCCCCCCCCCCCCCCCCCCCAATCTTCTAGATTGAAAGCACACTGACTTATGAAAATGTAATGCTGTGGGCCTCTTCAGAGCACATGTTTGAGACAACAGTAGAAGTATACCTCCCCCGATTCAAGCTTGAAGGCACTTTTAACCTCAATGAGGTATTACAAGAGATGGGGATGACAGATGTCTTCAATGAAGCAAAAGCTGACCTTTCTGCAATGTCGTTTGCAAAGTCGTTGGTACTGTCAAATGTTGTCCATAAGACATACGTGGAAGTCAATGAAGAAGGCACTGTAGCAGCAGCTAGTACAGGAGCTGCCATTGTGAGGAGGTCTCTTCCTCTCAAGGAGGTTTTTATGGCTGACCACCCTTTCCTGTTCCTTATTAAACATAATCCTACTAATGCCGTTCTTTTCTTCGGTAAGCTCTGCTCACCTTAAAATAAGGGCCATTTTCTAATAATGTGAGAAACAGCTGGATTAAAATGAGAAATTGCATTTTTTCCCAGCGCATTCTTATCCTTTGGCAGCTAGTTTGCATTTCAAAGTGATCTCTACAACCAGTTTATCTTAGAACAAATTAATTGGATGCTCTGCCACTAGGCTCTTTGAATTGCAAATATTGATCCAAATCCAGAATAAGAGTAAATTTTGCCTTAACCTCATTGGATATCAATAACATTTTGTTTCCTCAATGACCACATATGTTCCTGTATTCCTGCATTCATATGCATTCCTGAATATTGATGATGGTGACAAAAGGTTTGTGGTTAGAAGGGACCTCTGGAGGTCATCTGGTCCACTTCCCTTGCTCAAGCAGGGCCACGTGCAGCTGACTGCCCAGGACCATGTCCAGATGGCTTTTGGATATCTCTAAGGATTGAGACTCCACCACCTCTCTGGACTATCTCTCCTGTGTGCTCCCTAAGGTCTCAAATGACTCCAAAGAGAAATTTGTATGCACGCTGTCTGCCATAACAGGATACAAACCCACGCATTTCTAACGATGGTTAATTATTTACATAGTAAAGAAGGCTGTCTTTATATGGGGATAAACCAAATGTTTTCATTCTCAAAGAATAGGAGGAAAATGTTCTAAAGCACCCCATTGATGTTACTGATGTGTGGACTGTAGCCATTAACTTCCAATAAATGTTCTTACTTCTTTCTGTGCTGCTGTTGATGAATTTTAACAATCTGAGATGTAGATATGGAAGACAGGGCTCTCTCCATGCTCTGTGAAATGAAGAAAGGGTTTGAAATAGGTTGCCTATAGAGGTTGTCCTTCCCTGGGTGCATTCAAGAGCCATCTGGGCAATCCTGAGTAATGTGCTCTAGATGACCTGATTGAGCAAGAACAGACATAAGCAGGACAATAAAAGAATCAAACAAACAGCCTCCTCTCAACTGTCTAATTCGGAGTTGCAGACAGCCCAATTTACTTATTGGATGATGCTTTTGTTAACTGAAGTTATCATCATACAGTGTTTACATTCTCCGTGGAAGTTTTGAAGACTGCAATCTCAAAAATCAACACTGCTTCTGAAAACACAGGTTTGGGTATTCCACTCATGAAGTGGCAAATGCCACAAAGTGAAAAACTTTCCCTTTATTCCTGTCTTTCCTCAGAAATGAGTATACACACCCTAACCCTCAGTATATTCTATTTCGGCACTCCTGAGTGTCTGTCAATACTGTAGGTTAGCAAGGAGATGGATCTGCACTTGTTCTCAGTACAGAACGAGGGAACTTGGTCCTGGAAGTGAAAGAGATAGAGGGGAAGGTTTGCAGTAAAAATCTCCATTTAGCACTGGCTAAGCAGGGTCATTCCTGTGTTGGCAGAGCATGGGAGTGTGGAGACGTGATAAGCCCTGTTTGGTGTAAGGGATACATTTGGGCCATTTCTGGTACATGCAATAGCAGTGGTTTTATGACTGCCACAGTCTCATGTACTATGCAAAGAAGATTAACATTGTGAAGGGGAAAACCCAAATGTCTGTGTGACATATTACTTTTGCTTTTTTTCCCCCCTCGGTGCAAACTCTACCAAAGGCAGTGCCTCTCCCAGCCAACCTCCACCTGTGCAAACAATGTCAAATGCCTTTTCTCTCTCTGCAGTTCACAGCTTGCCAAGGAAACACACATCGTCTTTGCAAATCTCAAGGTTCAGATGTGTTTGCTGCTCTGCCCTGAGCCCTGGGGTTTGGACTAGGTGATCTTTAAAGGTCCCTTCTTACACAAACCCCATTCTATGGTTCTGCATCTTGCACATCAGTTAGCTGGATTTGGCTAACTCGACCAAGCTTTGATTGGTTACTGGTTTACAACTGGTCAAACTAGTTTATGGTAACTACATTGTATGACAAAATATCTGAACTGGTAAAAACCCAGTAGTTATTAGGTACTGTGTCTTAGACCCAAACATACATGTGCATTGCAAAATCTCAGGTTCTTCTGACTTCAATATCCCTTGTTGTACTTAACTGAACTGTGTAGGACCTGCCTTGTTTTCCTACTCCTGTCTGGAAGTAACTGGGAAAAATGCAACTGTGATTGGAGTAATGGTTATTGGCAAAATGTAGATCTTTTCACCTATAAGGTGAATAAATACTATTTTCCAGTACTCGTGGCCTGAGACTGGTTTTACATGCACGAATAGTGTTGAAAGTTTCACTTTCACAGTATCATTCTTTATGTTTGTGTTCAGTCTGAGCTAACTTTGCGTGTGGTTTTCTCTCAAGGGGTAGTGGTAGAAATTTACACAGGCAAGTCTCCACCACTCCTTGACATTTGGCACAATGCATTTAGGTTGCAGTGTCTCACCTTCTCCATGTTGCATGGCCACTGCTTTTCTTAAGGATTCATTAACAGTCATGGATGTTCTGTCAAGTGGTGCTCACCATCTCAATGAGTGAGGTACTCGCTTATTCCCTGGTATCAGCTGACGGAAGGGCCACTGATCTGTCCTTAAATCACAAAATAAGTCAGTAGCCTGGCCTTGACTGATGGTAGTGGAAGCAGTTTCATGACTTCTGTACTATGCAACATGCTAATCTACTCCAGCAGCACAGTCGGAAAGGAGAAGCAGCACTAAAGTAATGCTGAGGCTCTCCTAAAGAGAACATTGGCTGGTTTTAAGCATGTACATGCAGAAAGCCACCTGAAAGAAAAAATTTATCTTCTTGTACACGTGGAAGCATCCAAAATTTGTAGACATCTCATTTTCACCTTCTGTAAATTCTGAGCAGCTAATATTTTTGTTTGTTTATTCTGAATTGCCTTGACACCAGTTGCCCATGCTGAAAGTCAAGAATGAGGTGCATTGAGATGCAAGTCCCCAGAGAACATCCAGTGAGTGCATTCAAAGTAGACCTTGTGCAGCTATTCACATAGAGCTCCCTGAAACTGCCATTACAGTGACTTCATTTTTTTAAGTTGAAAACTACATAATTTCTGTAGTAGGGAAATTCATTACCTCGGAATGTGAAGGGCTTTTCTTCAGTGTATCCCATTTCCTTGCTGGAATTCAAGCCTGTGTCTCATAGGAGAATGCACCAAGTAGTATCAGGCATTAGGTTTTAGCATAGGCTGGGTGGGAAAACTGCCCACCCTCCTCTTGAATCCCTTACACAAATTAATACAGCCTAATGGTATAAGAAGAGAACTCAAGGATTGATAACTCTGCAGTTCAACAACTATTGTAGATGAGTTCTGGTTTCTAGTCTCTGCTCCCAGGACTATTCTTGTTTTAAGTTGGTAACACAGAAAAAAAGCCCAAATAAAGTTTGCAAGTATTCTAACAATAATATTGAACTATTTTTGTCTGTTGCTTTCTCATAGCTTGAATTTTTCCCCACTTCCTTCATATCTGCCTTGAAAAGAAAACAGTGAATAAAGTACTTCAATTGTGAGCTTCTTTTCAGCTCTTTAGAGGATGCTACTGTGCAGCTTTTTCATCTGAATCCTCAGGCATGAAATGATATATTCTTAATTACGAGATGGTGTGTCACAGCTTTTGTATAAGAGCACTACCACCTACACAGCTCCAAGATTGTTTCACATTATTCCCTCATTTGACTGTTACAGTTTGGAAACAGGGTCCAGCTTTTCCATACATGTCCCATTGATTTTAAAAACACTGGAAAGGCACTGCTGCAGGAGCTCTACTGCATATCCTGACAGATGTCTTCCTTCCTTGTGCAACACCTCATGAGGCATCTAGCTTTTGGCAAAGGGCTCAGTACAGCCTGCAACCTTGCAGCAGACAGCTCTGCCTCCACTCACACCCCTGTCAGCTCCTTTTCCAAGAGGCCTCACCACAACCCATTGTGCTGCCTATTCGTTCTCTCCCCTGCAATCTGTCATCACAAAGCAGTTCCAAATACAGGCCAGCAATGATGAGTCCTGCCTTTTCCACAGCCGTTAGTCTGCTGAGTGAAAAATTATCTATCTGAACAGTAGAGGGGCGACCACTTATGGGGAAGGCTTTCTCAATCCAGAATTTCATAATAGGGAAAGTCCACCAAATCATATTATCAAATTATATTAATGCGATCAACCTGTGATATCTATATGGGGTTTGGCTGCATTTTGATCAATGGAGCCAGCTCCCTGTTGGCCTAAAATAAACACAATGCTCAGCCCACAACCTGCCACAGGACAACGAATGCCCCTTTGTTTCACAGGGGAAACACTGTGAAAAACCTCTCTGCTGTTTGTGAAGCAGAACAGCCTTCAGAGTCAAAAAAGTAATGCTTTGGCAGCGTGGTGCCCATTTCCTTGTTTGTGAATTCTGGTGAATATGAAGGATCCTGGCAGACATGCCCAGGGACATTTGGTGTATCTCCCATGCCCCCAGACATGAGCTACTCCTCCATGTTGCCTTTTTTGCTTGGTGTTTTGTGCAAGCCACCCAGAGGTGCTAACTGACAGTGGCTGTGGAACAAAACAAAAGCCTATTGAGCCCCACATTCATTTCAAGCCAAACAATTGATGCTTCGAGCTCCCCACATAGTTCTGGTGAAATATGTGGGCTAGACCTAGGGGTTAAGAAACCAGACCCATAGCCTGAGTACAGCAGCAAGTATTCAGAGCTGAGGACCTCAGCTGAAAGTGCTACCATATCAGTGTCTAACTCTCTGTGGTGTCATGGATAAATTCCACATCCAGACTTGTGGAAGGACAAGGAACACCAGCCTGGACAAAGGAGCTGCTCTGGCTCAGTGCCTTTCCCTGCACATGACCAGCAGTGCTTGTCCACACTGATCTGGGCTGGTGGTGCCTTCACTTCATCTCCTCTTGACCTTTTTCTGCAATGGAAAAAGCCCTAAAATTCTTACCATACAGGAGCACCCTGCTGCCAGGATCTGTTCCCAGTGCTGTGTAACTGGGATTCTTTTTGCCCCCTGGCCTGGGTCTCATAGCATCTGGTTAGGCCTCCCACCTCCTGATCTATACTATGGTAGGTGCTCAAAACTTAGGATGGAATGCTGAAGACCACCATGTCCTCCCTCCACTCCCTGGCTCTTGCTGACACAGGAAGAGAAACATGCTGAAATCCCAGAGATAAAGTGCCCATGCTGAGGCAGCCCAAGCTAAGTATAACCCTCAGGCAGAGAAGCTGCTGGGGCACAGGCTGGATGGCTGCACCTCTGCAGGAAAGCCTGGATCAAAGAAGAAATAATGTGTTGTGATTATGGGCCCAGCTCTTGTCATCTACTGCAGGATCGTTAGGGCTCCCCTTGAGATGTAGGTTATCAGATGTATGTAGGTCCTACAGGGAGATGTACTTCTCTGAACATTGTGTTTCAGACCCATATTTTCTGATTTGTTTCTGCCTCCCTCTTGCTGTTGTATGCTTTCTGCAGATGCTTGCCACATCTTTGAGATTATGCAGCAGGGCAAGATAATGAGAAGCATCAGCATCAGCAGGGTGCCTCTCTTCTCTCTCAAGGGAAAAAGATGTCTTCTTTCATTACTTGTTTCAGAGAGCGAGAACTGGAAGAGACTGGATTGTGGCTCCCACTTTGCAGTGGGATATAAAAAGCCATTCCCCCAGTACGCTGTTGTCCTTTATTTCCCAGGCACGTTCCTTCTTCAGAAATAAACCAGGAAGGGAGCAAGACTATTCAGTGGTATATTTTGGCTTAAGACAGGGCAGCACACCACCCTCCATCAGTGAAGAAGCTATTGGAGTCAGCTTTTCCTAGGAGGAGGTAACTTTCTCAGGTTTAGGTTTCCCCAAGGCAGCGGTAGTACTGGAAACAGAAGCTGGACGAGAGCAAAGAGTGTTGTAGGCAGCAGTGTTTCTGCCTGCAGGGCTGACTTTCACATGCCATGGGTGAGATAATCCCAGCATGTAGGATGTCGACAAATTCTTTGCTTTAGTGAACAAGCTTGCTCAACAGCAGGATGGAATTTGGTATTTTCTGAAAAATGCAAAAGGAGATAAATGGCAAGGCAGTTACCTTAGAAATGCTGGGACATGCTCCATCCCTGGTGGTGTTCAAGGTCAGGTTGGACAGAGCCTTGAGCAGCATGGCCTGATGTGATGTGTCCCTGGTCTAGTATGATGTGTCCCTGCCCATGGCAGGGGCACTGGAACTAGATGATCTTAAGGTCTTTTCCAGCCCTAACTATTCTATGATTCTATGATTCTTGGTTCTATGAACTTGGTACCTTTAATTCAGGAGGTAGAGAAAGGCCTATCTAGGCTGTTGTTTGGCCATATCTTGGCAGTCCAATTCACTGATCTCTCTATTGTTTTCATATAGTGTGCTTCATGTTTTACACAATACCCAAAAGGTGAGAAAAAGTTTTATAGAATGTACTTCTGTGAAGCACAGTATCTGAAGGTTAACCAATGTTTCTAAACCATGTAGCAGCTCTTGTAAGTAAAACAGAATGTTGTGACTATGCGACTGTATTTAGGGAGTGAACAGCCTTTAGAGAATGAACTGAGGGTGTGAAAGTGAGCATGGAGCTAGCTGGAGTAGAAAGGGGAAGAGCAAAAATATGAGTAACGGGGTGATTTGCTCAGAGGTGGTTGTTCAGGTCAGAGTGTGGGGTGCACTTTGCTGTGAAGTTCTAAGCATGGTCTGAAACTTGCCCCTGGGAGCAAGTCCGTGCTTGGGTTGCTGAGTTTCCTGAGAAAGGCTCTGTATTTCTGTTTCCACACTGTGTGCAATGTGGACATTTCAAGCAGGTTGATCCCATATGGTTTATTACCTACTTTATTTTGCCTGTTTTTTTCTTACTATGGATTGACTTTCTGCGTTTTAGAGAGAGCACAAGAATGTGCCAGTGATGTATCACAGAGAACAAAAACTAGCCATGAGACAAGAAGAGCAAGTGACAGTGCTTTAGCTCCTGTACACTGTGAAAGAGCTCAACATGTTCATTCCTCTGCCAGAAAACATCTGTATTGAGCCTACTGAACAGGTAACACATTACAATATAATATGAAACAGTGAGTTGATTGTTTTTCTGTGCCACAACTTTCTTCAGGTGAGGTTTTGAATCATTAAGTTTGTCTTTACTGATTTTCAGTGGTAATCTAACACTTGTTTTCTAAGTGTATTTGTGCAGTTTGGTTCTGCCTAGCAAAGCTCATTTTCTGTCTATGCAAGAGTGATTGAAGTACTGCAGTACCTGTAGGTTGTAGTGAATGTTAGTAACTCCAGAGTTTTGAAGCCTACAGTCCTGATGGTTGAGATTCACAGGTGGGACAGAGGGAATGGAGCTCTGTTACAAAATTGAACTGGGTCTAATTCTGGTCTCTTCTACCTATACAATTTTCTGCACTTACACGTTATCCATTTATAAGGTATTAAATATTGGTCACAGAATCATAGAATATTTAGGGTTGGAAATGACCTTAAGATCATCTAGTTCCACCCCCCCTGCCATGAGCAGGAACACCACACTAAACCATGCCACCCAAGGCTATGTCCAGCCTGGCCTTGAACACCGCCAGCGATGGAGCATTCACAACTTCACTGGGCAACCCATTCCAGTGCCTCACCACCCTTACACTAAAGAACTTCTTCCTCAGATCCAATCTAAACTTCCCCTGTTTGAGTTTGAACCTGTTACCCCTTGTTCTATCACTACAGTCCCTAATGAAGAGTCTCTCCCCAGCACCCTTATTAGGTCCCCTTCAGACACTGGAAGGCTGAGGTCTCCACACAGGCTTCTCTTCTTCAGGATGAGCAGTCCCAACTCTCTCATCCTATCTTCATATAGGAGGTGCCTCAGTCCCTTGATCATCCTCGTGGACCTCCTCTGGACTTGTTCCAACAGTTCCATGTCCTTTTTATGTTGAAGACACCAGAACTGCACACAATACTCCAAGTGAGATCTCATGAGAGCAGAATAGAGGGGCATCCGACATTGAGGGAGTTACGATAGTTTTACATCCATGCTTGAGAACAGAATTCAGCCCCAAGTCTCCAGCTGAGTCTGTCAGACACCTGAGTGTACCAGAAAGAAATAAGAGCCATCATGAAGTCTCATAAAATGAGCTCACATTGTTGTATCTCTCCATGTAACACCTACAGAGACAAAAGGAGAATGTATTTATAAATACATCCTGTAGCAGGTTTTGAAATATGGGGGGGGGGAGGGGGGAAATGAGCCATATCTCAAATATATAGTAAACTGCAGCTCTGCAAGTGAAGAGATGTAGTTACAGGCTTTCGCCACTCTCAAAGGAGAAAGCTTGTTGTCAGGATCAGAGCCTTGAAGTCACTCCACAAGCATTTGATACTATTCCAGCTCCTGCTTACCTCCTGCAGGTTGAGGTAAAGCTTACTTTACAGGATAGAGATTTAGGAAAACAGTCAAATGGTACTTTCCACCAGCAGTAGTAGCAGTTGTGTCTGCTGCTATACCACACAGACACTGTTCCACTGGCCCACAGATAGTTGCATGGGAAGCGTTGCACCATGATTTTCCAAATATCCCCAATGTCCTTTCATCAGCGTTATGCTGTTAGATAACTGCCTTCATTTGGAGCAGTGTGAGATGCTTCTCTGAATGAATAGATTTCACATGGGTGTTCCAGGTCAAATACTGCTGTACATCATGTTCTGCCAAGACATTCTTGTTCAACCCTACAAGCATGCAAAACCAAAATAGCAGGGACTACTTTGCATATTCTGCATTAAATAAAGGTTCATGGAAGCATATTGCTTTAAAGTCAGCTTTTTCCTAACGTTTTACTCTGTGTAGTGAAAGTATCTTGTTTTATGAAGGTTGTTAGTAAGTAATACTGGTCACAGGTTCTACATTAGATTACACATAAATATTTACAGCCAGCTGGGATACAAGTATCTGGTATTCACAAGGTGATACATCTGGTTTACAGGCCAGCCAGAAATGAAGAGGCTGTCAAACTGTCAAATTTTATCTGGGATAATGTGAGAGCAACAGCTTTATCAAGGGTAGAAGTCAGTGCAACTGAGAGAAAGCATAAATGGGGAGAGACTTAGAGAACTTTATTTTCAAGACAGTTCAGTAGTCCTTGGTCATCCCAGGTGTGTAGATAGGGAATTTAAATTGCAGAATGATGAAATGATGTATTATACAAATTCCACGTCAGGATGGCGGGAACATACCGTTTGCACATCCACATTATTCCATGGCCTGAAGAAGAGCCTTTTTCCATGTGAAAAAAATTCTTTTTTCACACCTTCTCTGAGGATGAACTGGTTTACACTGGCTAAGAATTTGACCCTGTGTTTTCAAATTATACACCTGCCAGTTCCTCACAGGGCTTGGCTGCTTGGAAAGGGTATTTCCCAATTTTGTTTTGTTTTCAAAGGTTGGTCACTGACCATATGTGAACAATATTGGTTATGATGCTCCACTTCTAGAACACAGTACGTCTGATACATCAGTATCTGAAGGGGGCCTATAAAGATGCTGAGGAGGGACTCTTCATTAGGACCTGTAGTGATAGGACAAGGGGTAATGGGTTAAAATTTAAACAGGGGAAGTTTAGATTGAATATAAGGGGCAGTTCTTTACTGTAAGGATGTTGAGGCACTGGAATGGGTTGCCCAGGGAAATTGTGAATGTTCCATCCCTGGTGGTGTTCAAGGCCAGGCTGAGCAGAACCCTGGGAGATGTAGTTTAGTGTGAGGTGTTCCTGCCCATGGTAGGGGGCTTGGAACTAGATGATCATAAAGTCCTTTCCAACCCTAACTATTCTATGATTCTATGATTTCACTAGTTGCAAGGACTGGCAAGGATGTTCCCAACCTTTTATGCTAATAATATATCAGACTATGAAGCAACTGCATAATAAGACTGGCTATGGAAATCAGACTGCAAGGATTGTCACGGGAAGAACAATTACTTGTAACATCCAGTCCGATACTCAAAAGCAATATCTTTCTCCTCAGAACTGTGAAAATTATGCAATAGTCTACAGGGCTGAACAGCCCCAAAGGGGTCTTCAAGTTTTTAAGTCCATAACTTGTTGAAGTAGCTCAGTAACTAGCAATACCCACAGTGTTTTGGGTTGTGTGATTAGTGTAGCAATAAGTTCTTGGTTATGAGTACATCTACAATAATTACATTTTACAACCTGAGACACACTCCCAAACACTATATCTTGTGCAAAGAATAAATTGGCTAATGAGTATTTGCATGACTCGGCCAGTTAATGTATGTCAAAGTTTGAAAATGTCTAGATGTAACTGTTTTAATTTGCAGTCAGGATGATTTAGGACAGAGAAGAGTTAAAACTCCAGGGATTAGGAAGCAACAAAACTTAACAGAGATTTGTAAACTCTTGTCTAGAAGCTTAACAAACACCTATAATGGAGATATCTTTGATCCTGCTTTAGGGCAGCAGATGCAATAGACACTCTCAAGGCTCCTTCTAGCCACACATCTGTCATTTCCAAACAGAACTAATTAGTGGTTACATGGAATTGCTAAAGAGCAAAGATTTGCTTAATGCGCCTGTTCAAAGTTTTTAAGAAATGTTAGTGGGAATAGACTTTTCATTCCTTTTTTATATGCATTGCTCTTGGAAACTTCTTTGCCATATGGAAAACAGATTTTGTTATTGGCTTATTCTATATTAAAACCATTGCCCAACAGTTGTATTTTCCACGGTTGGGTATCAGAGCCATAAAGGAAGTAACCTGCACACCATGAAGATTGTGGCTAGTGGCTGAATGCATACTCTGCAGTAAATCTCTACCATTTCTTCAGGTATGAAATGTTTCCAAGCAGCCCTTTGTTCTTTACAACTCAGCTCCAAGGACAATGTAAAAATGAACCCCAATCTGTGTTGGATGCATTGTGTGCTCCAAAGTGTTTGGAAATCTCTCACCAAAATTCATTTAAATTATCTCTGTATAAGTTCATGTGGTAATCCCCAGTTCCCTAAAGATACACTGTGTTCTATGATTTATTAACCTACTTAATTACATATTACCTCTGTTAGAAGTGAAACAACAAATGTCTGTGATGACAGTTTATTGCTCTTCAATATCCTCAGTAACACTGAAAAAATCTTGAGTATTTTAAGGAGAAATACCTAAGTGATAAAACCCAAGGGATTTCCTTTTGACAAGTTCATAAATGTGCCTAACTCCCATTTCTGTCACTTGAAGCCTCTAAAGTCCACCAAAATTATAATAGGCAATTTTCTCTTTGAGTTTCTGCTCTGGGTTTTCATCATTTTCTGGGCTGTAAAATGACTGGTTTGAAGGATTATCAGCGGCTCAGCAATTAAATAATAAGAAGTTATGCCTTCACAGCCCATTGCAATGTCATCTATTGACCATTGTCTTGACTGAAATTCTCATGTTTCATGTCAGCAGAATTGTCATTCATGCATATATTTTATTGCTAAAAAAAAGAACCCTAAAGCCAGTTGCTATCTTTGTAGGAATAAATTTTGAAATGCAAATCAATGTCTTTTGCACTTTCAAGAACCCCAGACAACAGTTCCATTGCATAAAAATATCTATTATCTCTTTCAGTGGTTAATCATTGTAGAAAAACAGCTCCCATTTTAAGAGGCAAGCAAGATTTTCTACTGCCTTCACCACTGCACCTCACAGTGCTGGCTGACAAGAAAAGATATGCATTGAGATCAACAGAATTTTGACTACTGAGGTACATCTAGGAGAGGAATGTTTATAGATAATCAGTATTTCACAGCTTTACAAAATACTCTATTTGTTATTTAGGTAGAAAGACCTGGCTTATAACATGTTTTAAACTGCCACAAAGGAGCAATATCCAGACATACCATAGATGAGATCAGTTACACAGCCTGGATTAGGTGGCATTATAAAATAACATCATGCAGAAATGTCTATCTGTCTATCCATAACTTCTTACTCTGTGGAAACTAGATGAGAAGACAAATGTAGACATCCTTGCTTACAAATGTAATTTCCTGTTAGTCGTTGCTTGTGAGCAGATGGGAAAAGGTGTGAGCAGAGAAAGTACAGCAGGTAGAACTGATTGCATTGCTAAAGGTTTTTTTTTTTTTTTTTTTTTTTGATACCAATAAGACAAATGAATCAAAAGTGAAAAATTTTGGAATACTGTTTTGTGTCATACCTAAATGTGCCAGGAGTGTAAAGTGGTCCATTGCAATCATGGAAAGAGTTCTGGTGCAAAAAGAAGTTCAGGTAGAAGAAAGCAGTTCTCACTATTTGTGCAGCAAGCTGAATGAACACAATGAGTTGGCACAAGTCTCTGCAAAATTGACACTCACCAATTCCTGCACTCTGTTGACAGTCACCTCAGCACTGTAGAGTCAGCAAACAGCAGTGCAATTTAGAAGGTGGTGCTTTTCATTAGGTTTTTCACTCTTACAGCCTGAAAATCACAGGAATTAATACCAGACTTTGCTCACGTGAGGCTTCTCAAATGAGCTGAGACCATCAGGATCATCTGAAGTCTCTCCTATGTCTTCACCAACTTCAAGGCGTAATTTTCTGTCATGCTAAAGTTGCTGTGGATAGCCACAGATACTTTATCACTCTAATTGCTCTGATATGGTATATGAGGCTTGTTAATTTTTGTGATGCTTACACCGCATATGTAAATAGGCAAACAGGGTGGACCCTCTTAGTCCTTGGCCCAGTGAAAAGCACAGGAGTCCTTGTTTCATTCTAGCTATTCAATAACCCTACTTATCCAATCATACCTTTACTCACAGGCAACCTCAGACACATCAGGTACTCAGTAATTACCACCTGAGCAGCCTCAGAGTGGTAGAGGAATATGGATTTTGACAGATGAAAGGGCTTGGAAGAGCCTTTGATGTCAAGCTTGAAATCAGCCTCTGGTTCCTCAACAAGAATCTGCTTCCCTGGCTGTGTCCTGCAGACACTGAGAGCAAGGGATGCATATGAAAAAGGTGAAAACAAAGCCGAGGGAGATCTATAGCCATCCAGGCTTAATGCAGATTATTCCACTTGCAGCAAAGAATAATCACAAAGGATATGCTGATGGTCTGTTCTGTGCATAACAAGTCATTGCTTTTTACTGTAAAACTGTGTTTTGCTATGACTGCAAACAAGTAAACCATGCAAGCAAACAGTGCTGGATGAAACTTGTCTTTAAGGATGTGACACTATGTATAGTCCTAAATAACTGTGTGGAATTTAGGGGTAGGAAGCAGTTCGACCTGGGATCCACTCTTCTTGCCTGAAAACAACTTTACCATGACAAGCACCAGGCCATCACCCAAAAGGTCTGTCTTCAAAATCTGCATTCTCTCCAGAGCAGCCTAACTATGTAAAACAAAACCTGTCATTTCTTTTGTGCTGGCAGTGCTTTTACATCTTCACCTTCCTTTCCATGCAATGCTTCTCAGCAGCTACTTCTCTGTAACCTTTAAAAAAAAAATTCCTCTTCTTATTGATATTTTCCTGCGCAGAGGCTTATTTTTGGAAAGGAATAAAGACATCATCCTGATTCTGAGTCTACCATGACCATCTTCAATCCTTTGCATTTTCCTCTGGCCAGCAATAAACCTTTCCAAGAACAAGAAGTCACAGGGCTGACAGGGGTGCTGTGAGTCCTAGTGCAGTCCAAAGGCAGGATAAGCTATAGTTTTGTCTTTCCCGGGAGGCATATGTGCACTGAGCTTCCTCAGAACCTGTAAGACAGGAGATCCTTCAATCTACTTGAACAAAACCTCCTGTGTTCTTCAGACATTCCTGTCAGTGTATTATGCCTGTCTCTACCTATCTCTAACATGCATCGTGCTAGCCTAGAAGACCAGAAAAAAATCAAAGGAAGAGACTAGAAGAGCAGCAGAAAATGTTTATTTCTGTGAATTAATGCCAGTGCAGCTACTTCCTTAGATATAATTTGGTCATTGACAGAAAATGATCCATGTGAAACAAACCTCCACCAAATGGAGCAATGGAGCAACAGTTAATCTTTAGGGAACTTAAAAATATAATACCAGCAGAAGTACCTAAAGAAATACCAAAAAAACCAGCTAAGAAACCTCTTTGCTTTAGACAGTTACAATGAACTCAAAAGTATCAGAAAACTAAGCAGGCCTAGGAGTGTTGTGTTTCACTCTGCTAGCACATTAGATAGGTTAAACTTTGCCATGAATGATTCATACACAGAAGAATGAATTTTAAGGGGAATTGTGGCTCCAACACACTCCCACTGTGCCAAAAGACATGATTTATTGCACCCCAGGATTGTAATTTTTCATTCACTATATGAAGTTGGATTCAAGATTGCCAGTACTCCTGAAAGAGAAATATGTAATTGTGTCATTCTGCTTGAAAGCCATCTCCCTTCTTCTGTTCTGGTAGTTAACTGAATGCTATATTGAGTTAGAGCTGTTGCATCTTGTTGCTTCTACTTTCATATATTCCACAACATTTTTCTTCTAACTGTGCTATGCCTAGTGCCAAAAATAAGAATGCAGAGAACTCCTCACCACTGGAAGGAAGGGAACAACATCTAACTGGTCCTGTTCTGCAGGTTTCTTTAGGTGCCAACATGAAGAACAGGCTCAGGAGCTGGGTTTTGAAGTGACTGAGTGCAGAGTGCCCGCTTCCTCAGCAGAAAACACGAAAGCAAACCAGACACTCCTTTGGGAAGTTTTCTTTCCCTGACATTCACCGCATAAAACCAGCCTGCATGGCTTCCTTCCCTTCAGGCAAAATCTATGCAGGCCTAACTCTGTTGTCCTCAGGCAATGACCAAGGTTTGCCCTTGAATGACCAGCACATTTTAATTCCTATTTCCTCCAAGAAAAGAGGTAAGAGAAAATTCAAACTGGAAAAGAAATAAACTTGTGAATATCTTATGACTGATTTGAAGCTGCCTTCAGACCTTTCTAAATGCCAGAGAAACCTTGTATCTGGTGGGGCTGATACCTAAGTATATATTAGTTGTAATAACTAGAGCACTTACAAAAAAGTGTTGCGTTTGTGCTTGTATACACTCACGTAAATACTTGCTCACCCACACACCATATAACCTAAATGTGAAGGCAGATTTTCTTTTTAGGAAAATAACCCAAGAAAAATCATGTCTTGTAACTGGGTTTCTCTGTCTTTGCTGCCCTGTCATGGGTTCAGCAGCAGCAGTCATTTTTCCCCTTTAAGTAGTAACTGGTGTAGCACAGTGTTTTGGATTTTCGGCTTGGGAACAGTGCTGATAACACCAGTGTTTATAGTTATGGCTTAGAATGTTTAGGCTGG
>JASSUY010035014.1:0-22650 GCA_032466535.1 Forpus xanthops | reverse complement strand
ACCTTTTTTTAAGCTTATTTAAGAGATGTTGATGAAGCTACAGTACTAAACAAGTACAAATTCTGCAGATGAAATGACAGATCTTAATAAATGGAACAGCTGAGCATTGATCAAAGTCAGTACTACTCAAGAGCTACATAAAAGAAGGAAAGCTCTAAAACTGAACATTTTAATAGTTTTAGAGTAACATGTGAGTTATTTTTTTTCAAGTGATAACTTATTTAAATGTAAATTTGGGGGTCAGTTATCAAAGTGATTTTTTTAATCATTCTGCATTTCTAGGGATCTATGATCAAAGTCATATACTGCACTTGCAAGACAGCTGTTCAAGATGGCTGGTGATGAGATGTGAATTAGCTTGAAGGTATCACTCAGCAAACAGTAAAATAATTAATAAACAAAAGATAGATTCTGGAGAACTCCATGTTTTAAAAATACAGTCTGTACTTTTCATCTCTATAATGAGTTCATGAAAATGATAATTTATCAGATTCTGCCTCAATCAGTGAAGAAAAGCCCAAGGGCAGGAAAGAAATTGAAAATGATGGTCGGTTTTGCACTTGAATGGTACAAAAGCACAAGAGCACATCCCATGACACCACTTATGTCAGTGAGCATGGAGCAGACCATGTCTTGGATAGGAGAAATTAAGCCAGCTGAGTGTAAACAGAAGCATTTATAGCTTTCTCTTTGCAGGCAGCATGGTGACCACAGCGTAGCTGTTAATACATATCCTTGAACCCTGCTAGAGCAGAATGTCTTTCATTAAACTCAGCACACGCATTCTAGATCTACTTGAAGCTCTGAAGGATGGATGCCTCTGTAAGCCAAGTCCAAGTAGTTTTTGCAAGTTCCATGATAAAGGGGGTGAACAACATTTTATTCAGAGCAGGTTGAGATGAAGGCACTGAGCTATATTCTTTTATCTCTTAACAGGTATAAATCCTACATAACTTCACTGAAGTCAGGAAGTACTGGAAAATAACCATCATCCTAACAATAGAGGCACAAGTTTGAATGCTTGTAATTTGCAGGGCAGTATTGGAGACAGTATACCTGTGTCTTGTCAACCAGATAATTGTTTTCTGAGTGAAGTTGCTTGTATGTACTTGTTTATTCTTTCTTTTGTAATTCTGCGCAAATAGTGGGCTTTCTGATGTTGCTATTAATTTTGCCATTCCTCATGTACAGTATGCTAGGGTCAAAACAAGTTCTATCACTACTGGTAAAGACGTATTTTCTCACCATCTACTTGGGTTTTGATATAGGTAGATTATTATGGATTTATTTAAAATTTAAATAACTTATAAAAGAAGTAACTATTGCAATAGGCAACTGAGTGTAAGGCATGGGCTTGTTCTGGGAAGTATACAGTTGATTTAGAAGAATGATTTCTAATGATAGTATATCAGTTTGCAACTAATTTTAAGAGCAGTTTACAGCCCTTCCAGTCAGCTGCCTGGAGCTCCAACGGTATGGCAATGCAAAACATACGGGATGGGAAAGTGTGCTGCTGTTAATGACCTAGATGCTAAGCTGGGGACAATTAGCGAGGATGCTGTTGAGTCAACAGCTTTGAAAATTCCTTATCAAGTATCTCCTATGGTGGCTTTCCCAGCCACTTCTTGGCTCTTCATTTGGTGAAATAAAGAGTCCTGACCTTATCATAAAAGGAAGGACTACCCAAGGTCTCGCTGACAGTTATTCCGTCCTGCTCCTCAGTCATTTCTGTTCAGACAAATGAAAAGGTTACTGTTCCTTCAAATATCCCTTTGAAAGGGTCTATGATAATTGAACTGTCTAGATTCATGTATCTAGTTTGATTAGACTCTTCTTTTACAAAAAAAAATAAATACTTGACTTTTATCAGTTCTTACCTCCTTGGGAATAAATCGCTTGTGTGAGCCTGTCTTGGAAAGTGACTGTTAATGGAATTGTGGCACACATATGCATGAAAAAGCTCTTTCTTCCCTCTAATATCCAGACTGCATCAACTAAATGCATCTTTTATGTCTGTATAGCTATGAAAAGACAGAGCAAAATTATTATGCCTCCAAAATTATTATATCTTTAAACAAATAGGAATATATCTATCATAGAAACAAAGAATCTTAGAGTAGTTTGGTCGGAAAGGACCTTAAGATCATCTAGCTCCAGCCCCCCTGCTGTGGGCAGGAACACCTTCCACTAAACCATGCCACCTGTTGACTGTCCAACCTGGCCTTGAACATTGCCAGGTATGGAGCATTCTCAACTTCCCTGGGCAACCCATTCCAGTTTTATAGATTTGTGATTTGAGAAACGGAATTCTTCATGGCTAGTTCTGGATATTCTTTTTCCTATGTATTTTGCTTCATTGAAGGCAGAATTTGCATTTAAGTATATGAAAATGTCACTTAACAGTTCAGTAATAAAATGTAATTGAAGTGGAAAGACCACACCGAGATTGTTTTAATTAGCACATTTAATCTATGGAATAATGGTGTATTATTGTGTAAACAGCTATAGCAGCTCCTGAAAAATAATAGTTGCTTACTCCAGCTCCTTACTGTTTCAAGTAGCACTTTATTCTGGTCCACCTTACAAGCTTGTAAAGCCCAGTGTGGCTTGCTGCTAGTCTGAGGAGGGAAGCTGCATTCATTTCTCTTATTCCAAGGCTGATCCAGGTTCTGATTGCTCTGATGTTTAGACTTTTTTAATTTTTCATTTTACAGCCTACTTTATTCATGGCCATCTTATATTTATTCCTCCTTGTGCCAGCTGTGGCCCCTGGACTGAATAATTTTTTCTTTTCTCCTTCACTGTTCAGTTGCTTGGCATATTTCTTCTTGGCTGTTGTTTCACCAGACCAGATATGCTTAAGCACTTTATGTCTCTTTTTTGTCAGATTTTCCATTTCTCTAATCATCTTGGCACCTTTTTTCTGCTCCTCTTAAATTTTTACCATTCTTTAACATGACTAAACAGCATTCTATGCCAATGATTAGATTTCCCCTTCATCTTGTTCAATAGTATCTGTATTTCCTTCTTTCCTGAAAAAAAATGTTTGATGCATCTTAGAGTTGCATTGTGCATACAGCAGTAACAACTCAAATCCTATGACTGATCCTTTTCTACCTCAGTCATTTTCAACTTCATTATCAACTTCTGGCATATGGAAGAAATGTTTTATTAAGTCCTTAGGGGATGGCCTTGCCATATGTGTGATGGAATTTTATTTCATTTATCTTATTTGTATTTTCAAGGTCTTAAATTTCTTTGCATATGGATATCCTAATGCTCCCCAATATTTATTATCTCCCCCCAAAAAAAATTAGCACAAGGTTTCACCAGTGTAGTACTGGTGCTTTGGCCAAGGTCATTATGAAAATAACAAGATTTCTCTTAAGGCTGATCACTGAGGAACTCAATGGCTTCCCTCTAGCCTGAAACTTCTCAATACTAAACACTTTCTTTTCCCTTTAGTTAGTTTCTTGTTGACCTCATATTTCTGGTATTACTCCTAATTTTTCTGTAGACTGAGTAATGATTTCCCATGCATCACCATCTGAACAAAGTTTTTCTGAACTTCAGACATATGAGGTCTCTCACATTCCCAATATCTTATAAACCCCAGAAACGTGAAGAAAGTTACTGAGTTGATGCTGAATTGATGTTATTGGCTGCCCATCCTCCCTTTACGTTCATGTTTTTAAGTATGCTTTCTCTGAGAGCTTCCTTTAGGAACATACACGTTATTGAAAAGTGTATTGAAATTGGGCTTACTGATCATCTGTTGCTCAGATTGCTATTTCCTGTCCTGTTTTGCTGCCCTATGCTAGTCTAGCCTCTTCTGTGCCTGTAGGACAAGACAGCAATCTTGCTACCTGCAATATACCCTGTTCCTCTTATTTCAGAATTTGGGCTGGAGGATGTCCTGTCACCCTCAGCTTCATGTTCTTAACTTTTCTTCTGAGTTTAATTGTTAACATAACTGATAATGTGTAATTATCACTCCTGTTATCCCTCTTCATCCCTTCACACAATATTTTCAGCATAATCCTGAATTCTGTATTAACTTTACTACACTGTGATCCTTTTCTCATTTTTATTGCTCAGTTTTATTCTTACAGGTGAAAAATTGTTACTAGTTGTCAGTACCCTTAAGTACAAGGTTTATCTTCACTTGTTATCTACTTCAATCACCTTGTGAACAAGTTTAATATATTTATTACTAATTCCAGCTATTCCACCCCTGTGTATATGCATGTATGTGAATATGAAGAACAAATATTGTGGAGTAATAAAATATATTTAAATCAAACAGCAGGAGTCTGTAGATTTTTGATACAGAGTACTTTGAAGCAACCTTTTACTTATAGTGCACTCCATATACATTGCATTAGGCAGTTATTCAAAGGAGCAGCAGAAATCATTTACTTAAATTTTAACCTGTGCAAATAAAATGAAAGAACAGTTTTAAAACTTCATATTACAATCTATGTTACAAGAATGCTTTGGCTTCTCTTTTGTGTGTTAAGTCAAGTTAGTGTTCAGATTAAATAGGGTTTAGGAAGACTGAAAGGAGGAAATGGAAAATGCCAGTCAGATAGTAGTTGCTGGACTGTCTCCCAAAGAGAAGTTTAATATGTGAAATCAATATTGAAGAATTGAAGCACTCTGGACTGAAAACTTAGAAGTTGAGCACAGAGAGCTGAAATTAATGCAAGATGAGAGCAGAGTGAGGAAGGTCATTGCTAGCCAAGCATGGTCAGAAGAAGTGAAATGCAGTTCAGGGGGTTAGATATTTCAGTAGGTAGAACTAAGTTCATAATATCAGAGTCACATAATTGTTCGGGTTGGAAGGCAGCTTAAAGCTCATCTAGTTCTAACCCCCTGCCATGGGCAGGGATACCTTCTAGTAAACCAGGTTGCTCAAAGCCCTGTCCCATCTGGCCTTGAACACTGCCAGGGATGGGGCAACCACAACTTCTCTGGGCAATCTGTTCTAATGTCTCACCAATTTACTGTAAAAAACTTCTTCCTAATACCCAAAGCTACTTTCTGTCAGTTTAAAGCCATTCCCTATGGTCAGTAAAAAGTCCCTCTACGGATTTCTTGCAGGCCCCTTTGGGTCCTGGATGGCTGCTCTAAGTTCTCCCTGGAACCTTCTTTTCTCCACCCTGAACAAGCCCAACTCTCTCTGCCTGTCCTCAAAGGAGAGGAGCCTCAGGCCTCTGATCATCTTTGTGGCTCTGCTACAAGGAGAGGGCTGAATGAAATTTCCCACTTCTAGCAATATGAAAAGAGGTGATTCTATGATTCTGTAATGAAAAAAAAAAAAGCTTAAGAGGATAAAGATTCTGAGCCTGAGGGGAAGATATATTGACTGAAGGCAGCCACAACTTCAGTGATGCAACAAAACAGAAGTAATCCAATGTACTAATGCACTAGTAATTTTTTCAGCTGTGGATAGAAGAGAGCAATGTATGATTCTGGCTCTGGGTGAAGTGAAGGAGATTGAAAGGAAGAAAACAAAAGTGAGAGATCAAAGTTTAATTTTTATTTAGTTTTTTATTTGTTCACCCATCAGGAATACTAGAGTAACTTAAACTAACTTTTTTGACCTCAATTGTCTGTATGGTATTATTATTAGTGCAAGACATTTTTGCCTTTTGGAATGAGTACAGTATTTTTTAAGCTTATGAATAATTCAGATACTCCATGATGTGTTGCATTATTTGCCAGATGATGGGTCACTAATGTAATTCAGCTTGCTGTCTCAAGAGAAACTAGTTTAATTCTGATAATTCAGTACTAAGAAATATTTCAGCTCTTTCTGCATGGATTTTGAAAATAGATTCTGTAATCATAGTGTTAGAACTCTTCAGTATATTAATTTAGTAATGCAGAGCAAACCTGACAACTGATTGTCTCGAGAGATCATAGGGTTTATTTTGAGGTTTCTTCTCTTTTTTTTTTTTAATGACTTACTTTCCATTAATTTTGGGAAACAGTGCCATTTAATTACACCTACATGGCCAAGAGAGGGATTGTGAAAGTGTCATGGGTCATTTGGGCTTCTGTGCAGGAGTGTGTGTATGTGTTTGTCAGATTTTGGTTGTATAACATCTATGACAAGAGGCTAGAGTATGGGCGTATGTTTTAGAAGAGTCGTAGTCAAGCTTTCACAAGGCTCTACTGTCTCCTTGCTGTGGCTGGAAATCTGGTGTAACTTAGAATGGCCCTTAACTTGCTCAGGACTGCATACAGTAAGCAATCCATCACAGTGCCTCCTCATCCCCTTTGAAGTACCAGCTCGTTCTTCCAAGCAAAAGTGAAGGAGCTATGATAGATATATAGCTACTAGGTAGTTACTGACTGTGTCTTCTTGAGTGGTAGAAAACAGTTCTGAGTTTTAACAAAACTGAGAGTCTAATCTTACAGGCAGTGACAAACAGTCTATATTTTGGGAAATGAGTAAAAACTTTAAAACAGAAGCTTAATTTTGTGCTTATTGGGGTAACTGGTGAAGCTCCCACCAACTTCTACTACAGGACTACTCTAGCACCTAGACAAGAAATGCAGGTCCATTGTGGGGTTCTCAGAGTATGCAATGAAAAGGTGGCACTGGCATAAGAGTCCAGTTTTAAGATGGGCAACAGCAGACGGATATAAACTGAAAGGAGTATAACTCACAGAATGACAATTTTGTAGGTGAGTTTTGATCATAGCCAGAGTTAAACAGCTTGTTTCTGCAGCCTGTGTGGTTGATAAGGTTTAGCCAGGTTAGCACTACTCACTGCTTTTGAAAGTACTGCTCTTTGCAGACGCTATGAGTCAAGGCTCTAAAATTAAAGTCAGGAGCCACTGTTTGGATTTTTTATATTTTAGTGCCATTGAGAGGAATCAGGAAATGTGGCTTCATTCCTTTTAAATATTAGTTTTGTTCTCAGCTATTTCTTCCAGAGCAGTATTGCTTGTACCCAAGAGTAGTTAAGGAAGGCTGTGAAATATGTGTCAGTCTCTGTTATTAGCAAACTCTTAATATTATTTTTATTAAGCGAGTGTATTCTCTGTAAGCAGTTTGTTGCTTTCATGATTTGAAGTGTTTAAAGGATCCTTCTAAGAGTTAGTTAAGCTGCATAATGGGGGGAGGAAAGAGGAGAAATTGCACAACAGATAGGTTCCCAGAGGAACGATAATAGGAGGTAAGAAACCCTGTTACGGTAATAAAAGGTTTATAGCTATATGGATCTGTATGGGACTCTTATGCAAATCTGTTCTCTCATAAATCAATGAAGATACTAGGTGAAGGATGAAGACACTCAGCTGGCTAGATTTTCAGCTATATCAGTTAAGTCAGTGCTAATGAATTACATAGATCTTTAAGTGATTTAAAGGAATAGGTTAAAAATGCTCTTTTATCACAATGGTACACCAATTTAATGATTAATATTGAAATCGTAAAGAAGCAGTATCTAATGAAATCAATTCTCTTCACGCAGCTTGAACAATGTAATTAAAACATAAAAGGTATTTATGGAAAAAACTGCTGTTAAAACCCAATTACAATAGCTTGTTTTATTATGCTCTTTCATTGAAAGACAAGAAAGATTGCTATTCAGTTTTCCTGTTTTCAACTAAAATGCTATTGGTTTTTTGTATATGGTCATTTTGGTCATTTTTCCCTCCCATCTACATATTTCACCTTTAAATTAAGAGTTGTGGTTTTTTTTTGTGGTTTTTTTTTTTTTCTTTTGTTTTTTTTTTTTTATTTGTTTTTTTTTTCAGAAATAACTGGGTAATTTTTAATAACTGTTGTAAGTTGGAAGTAAAGGTTCCTCTAGTTTCAGTCACAGCTCTATGAAGGCTTCCAGTGTTACCTACTGCAATAAGCTTCTGTGGCAGCACATTTCTGTCTTCTCCAGTACAGCTCATTGGATGTTCATGTCCTCTGCCACCTAACTGAAGGTGAAACATCCAGATCAGAGATACTCAGTTCTCATAATAGTATTTTGTTCTGAGAATGGTTTTCAAAGAATACACAAACCTACAAACTGGAGAAGCAATGATGGATATTAGTATCTCCAAGATAGAGGATGGTTCTTAAGTTATAATTTTCAGGAGTTGAGTGGCATATATGGCATGTGTTCAATATTTTCAAATAGATACCTTTAAACATAACCTCTACACAAGCATGATGTTGTGACTAGATTATATCATGTCACTGCTATGCTGTTTTGTTTGTTTTTCTACTGCCTCAATAATAATTGTCGTGGGATAATCTCTTTATTTGCTGGCATTCTATTGAATCACACCAGTAACTCACCTGAAACAACCGTCTGATGGAGTCTTGCTGCTGAGGTTGTTTGAATGCTAATGTGGGTTGTAATTAATCAATAGTGACTGTGCAAAACATAAAGCATTTATATGATATTCATAGTTGACATCTAAATTCTCCACAAGAGGCAGCTTAAAATAGTAGCAGAGCTTGGCCTTGCATCTCTTTGTTCTAGGCTCATCCCATTTGATGTGCTAGCATGCTTTCCTTAAAAGAGCCTCCGAGGTGACTTGTTCAGATGTGTCATTTGAACTGAATGTAGTTTTGCATGCTCCTGTAGTATATTAAAAAAATAAATACCAAAAGCAATACTAAGTAACATAGAGCACAAAATGAAATATTGTTCTTTTCTGCTAATCTTCTAGAAACAGAATTTTAATGTGTCAGTGAATATAATTTACTGAAATACCATTTTAAGGAGTTAAGAAAAGGCGGTCTGTACTTGTTGAAAGACTCATGTTTGGTTTCCTCTCTTTGCATAAAATGCAGTCTTAAGCTTCTCCCAAAGTTATGGGTAAGTGTATTTTTCATCTCAGATCTTCTTTATGTTTTGTCTTTGCACTTTCATTCAGATGCAAGTTTATAGCTTATATTCTCTGTTCTAACATTCTTACTGAACTTGTCTGCTTGATAGGAACTACAGTAGATTTTCCAAAAGACATAGGCCATATATGTGTCAATTCTGAAAGTAACCAGGTACTATGTCCTGATTCTTCAATGTCAGTAGCATTTTTAAACATTTTGCTTTATTGCTATAACTTTTTTCTTTCTTTTGACTGCATATTCTCTGTGAAGGTGGTGAGGCACTGCAAGAGGTTGCTCAGAGAAGTTGTTACTGCCCCATCCCCAACAATGTACAAGGCCAGGTTGGATGGGGCTTTGAGCAGCCTAGTCTAGTGGAGGGCATCTTGATCCTTAAGGTCCCTTCCAACCCAAAAAATTAGATGATTCTGTGATTCTATGATTTACAGAGTTCCCAGCAGACTGAGACTCTGATCTTAAGTGAACCTTGTGATTCTGCTGAAGAAGGAGTATTACTTACTTGGGGAAAATGTGGCAGAGAATGATCTGGGATCTCACACATAAGATGAAGTAACCAATTCCCTCCTCACTGTCCTCCTCTTCCCAAAAATCAACCCACCAGCAGGCAGAACAGTTAATAAAGATTCATTACATCCTTAATTATTTAAATAAACAAGTGAAACCAAGTGGTCAGCAAGTTCATTAGTGTCATTTTATGTCAGCTGTGAGTTAAATCTACAATACTGACTATAAAAAAATATCTTTTATATGGTTCATTTGTAACTCAAGATTCTTATGAGTGAACCAAATCCTGAAAATATGTGGAGGGAAAACCTTGGTATATTGTAAGCACTGTCTAGTAATATATTATATAAAGGTAGTACTCTGAAACTGTACATATGCCAGGAAGAGCAACCTTGCAATTGCAGAACTTGGAGATGAAGCTATTTCTGTTAACTAAGGTGTTAATTTTGTCAAAAGATGTAGCTAATAGATTTTTATATCCTGATTTTAAGGTTTGCTATATTGCTTTGAATATTAAGTTTTGACAGTTACCTTTTGGAAAATGAAAATTCTGATTGACATTATTAAGGATAATGTTAAGAAATATCTGGAGGTGACCAAAGCTGAAGGGAAACATGTAGTAGGTTTTACTGAAGTGACTAAGTGTAACAGGTGCCTGACTCCATGAAAGTCTGTGTAAATAAGGTGATTACTTATTTAGATGCTTTTATAAACTCCATTAGGTGCTTTTATGCATATTTAGACATCTATGTACATCATCCACTGATCTAAATGAAGTAGTGCAAACACTGGCAACTTTTACACTGATGCTTTGACTCAAATCAGTAGGCTCTGTTCGTAATACAAGCTTCCATCTGAAATTACTCCTGGCGTAACCAGTTTGATTGTCAGCTGACCAAAAAAAATTCAACTGAAAAAATACACTTCAAGGGGGCTAATAAATATATTTTAAAGATGGGGCGACATGAAAGTAAAATTGCTTCCATATGACACAATGCTATTAGAGGTCTGATAAATCTGGATTAGTTTCATCTATGACAATGGCTGATACTAAATCCTTGTCAAGAAAAGATAGATAATTGGAATCACATAATACACAGCTCTTCAGTTTGGCATCGATTTTGCAATATGATAAAACTTATAACTTGTAAGCTTGTCTGGTTTTCAGTCAAAGAATAAGAACAATTTAATCTGTCCTGGTACATAAGACAATACAGTGCAGGTGGTTTTAAAACAAAACAGTTAAGCAAAATTTTGCTTAAACTACCTGATGATTCATCATCCAGTCTGTGCACAGTCAGTTGTGTCTTTCTGAGCAATTATTTATAGAATATTCAAATAGCCTGGACAGCATGTGCAACTGCTGACAATTCTGTTGTATTATGAATGACTTGTTCAATTTGTTTCAGTTCAATATAGACTGACACCACTGCAGTGAGTCAACCTTCCTTGAATGTAATGCAATATACCATTTATACTGAAATTAAGTTTTGCCTAAAATATTATTTTGGCTGTATTTTAACATTCCTGAAGTAAACTTGGAGAGGGCATGAAAATCAGAATTACTTAATTATATTTCCTTTCTTTATATATATGTATTATTACAAACTTTAGAAGTTGTGTTTATATCCATAAGGGCTGTTGTTGAGCTCTTACCTGCGTGGCATCCATTCAGGAACAAAATTGCTCAGAAATATTAACAGAATTTGACAGTGTGGTTCCTTAGTGGGCAGGGTGCTAGCTGGACCTTTTACAGAAAAGGAAGAAATGTATGGAGTAGAAGAGAGATGTCAAATACACCAGGACTGAGATCGTCAAGAACTGGACAAGCTGTGACAGCTTGTAAATTAAGGAGAAGAAATTGGAGAAAGTAGAAAGACCTCCAAAAATAAGGGAGAAGGGTAGTGATAATTATGGACATGAAGTATTTCTAGAATGCATAACATGCCACCTGGAGCAGAGGCAGTTAAATAATTTTTCTTGTGCTGGGATTTGGTGAGTGGAATGTCAAGGAGATGGAAATGAGACTGGTGGCAGCAGAGGTGACATCTAATTTGAGGACTGTGAGCTCAATAGCTAGCTACAGTGAGACTATATGACTAGTAGTAACACCAAGGTGTGTCTGTATTGTAGTAGTAACACCCATGTGTGTCTGTATTGGGTTTGGATGGGATTGAACTAACTTTCTTGATCACAGTACATATGTTTCTGATTTAGTTTAATGGCTAAAACAGTGCTGATAGCACACCAGTGTTTTAGCACAGCATCAAAGCCTTCTCTTTCTTTGCCCCTGCTAGTAGGCGGAGAATGTGCAAGAGTCGGGGAGGAATCACAGCCAGGACAGATGGTCCAAACTGGCCAAAGGGGTATTCTGTGTCTTGTAATGTCATGCTCAGCAACAAAAACTGCTGGTAGTCTTTCCAATGTAGTTGCCACTTGGAGGCTGAGTGAGCGTTGAGCTGCTGATGGGAGGTAGGGAGTGGCTGCCTTTCCTTCACTTGTGTGTACTTTCTCCCTCTTTCTTCCTTTACTTATTAACTTATCTTAATCCATTAGTTTTTCTTGCTTTTGAGCTTCTCTCCTCTGTGCAGGGAAATGGCATGATTGTGCAGGGAAGTGGAATGGCTGGGTGGGGCCTGGGTCAACCCACCACAATATCTGAAATCTGGGAGCCCTTCTGAATTCCACTGTTTAGAGATAGCCAAAAAGCTGCTAACTGGAAATTAAGTGGTACTGTCAGTTCATCTGTAGTTAAAATAAAAATGTTTGATTGAAAATGTGAAAACAAAGAGTAAGAAGAGTAATATTGATACAAATGTTGTCTAATAAACTGATTATGTCAGTGGCCAGTGTTTTTTTTTTTTTAAGTTTTGTGACACTATGGCTATACTTCTCTGATAAAATCTTCTGCATCACTTAATATTCTTTTGGAGGTTTTCATCAAGCGCTTATTTTTCTGGCATGTTATTAAATACCTTTAGAGTTTTGATCAGCTAATATTGACAAATCTCAGGAAATTCTTAGAAAAATAAACAGAATGTTCATGTTTTTTCAATGGATATTTTTTTTTTAGTGGTATTTTGAAAGTATTAGCTTGAAGGTTTATGGAGACATTATTTATGGGACTATGCCAAAGAATGTGAACTTACTTTTGGTACTTAAGTAATCAAGCAGCAGTAAAGTTAAGTTGTATATGTTTATTTTCTTCACTTTCTATTTTAAGTTTTGTGAGAAATAAAAGGATCTACAATAACATGCCATGGTCCCTCAGAATGTCTAGTTAGGAAAAGACTAAAAGGCAATAAAACTGCATTACTGTATTTCACCCGCACCCACACAGAGGCAATATGGACTGATTTCCCCTGCTGTCAGGTAGGTGTTTGATATTTCCTTATAATTAAGAAAGTAGCTTTTCAAAGACAAATGAAAATAGTTGTAAAATGGTATCTACCATATCTTAACTAGTCTGGAATGATGAATCGGATATATGCATATAATATATGTGAAAGTTAGAAGTAGAAGATGCAGACTAAAAAAAAAATGTGGGCCTCACACTCTTTCCTCTGCCAAGGCAGAATTAAATGTATTTGTGTATTTATTTAAAATAATTTTAAAATCTCAAATGTGTTATAGTTTGTATCATTCCTGTTGAAGACCTGGTTTCACTGTTGTGAGGTGGCAGTGATGTTCTAATGTTTTCCTGTTTCCAAATAAGCGCAACTGTAAAAACTAGTTATCTAAGCTGTGGTGCCTAATTGGACAATAGGAACTCAAAGCTTAAAGTACAAAGCACTCCCACTGTTAAATGACTCCTTGTAACTTACCATGGTGTGACTGCTTAATGTGTGTACTTATTCATTGCTGAGTGTAGAGTTTTGGTGCATATTCTGACAAGGAACCTCCCTGGATATCGGATGGAAAAGAAGTGATAAACTTTTTTTTTTTTGTAAATATGAACACCAATATTCAAAGGAGCTAATTAAAATCTTTATCTGATCTTCTGCTGTGAGGGACCTCTGCCTGCATGCATGTGGTAAGTTCATGCCTTTTGATATTTCTAATTTGATTGTATATTTTTTCCTGGTTTTACGACTACTACATTTTTTATTTTTATGTTCACAAGTCTTTGCCAGAGGAAATAGCAGCCTTCCCTTTTAATGTTGCAGTTGGGAAACAATGGTTTGCAAGTGGATTTGGTTTTGTTTTCCTTTGTGTATGTGAGAAGAATGGTAACTGGACTCATCAAAGCTGTTTGTAGTCGCAAATGGTTCTTTCCAACCTAACTGGCTAATAAACTATTGTTTTGAAGAGAGTGCAACCTGAGATAATGTACAGGATCTCAATTAAATGTGAACTCCTATTGCCAAAGCTTTGTGAAGATTGTTTTGTCCTCTTAATTAGGACATGCAGAGTTTTCTAGGTACAGAGTGGCACATTGTACATCAGCTGGATGTCGGCAAAGAATATTAAACTCTTAATTCGGCATTGCAAGTTTTCAGCTGGTAACATCAGTTGACTTTAAGATTTGCTAATTGAGCAAATGTGCATATCTGGAAGACAGGCCCTCAAAAACTTGCCCTTCCTTTGTCACCTTGTTAGTTTTATGCATTTTGACGTTTGGGTTATTTTCACTTTTAGCATGAAAGAATATATTCATTTTGTTTCCTTCTGCTGGGAGTTCTGTACTATCAGATGGATCTTGTGTTTGATGCCTTTTATAAGCTGAAGGTCACACTCATAGTTTATGCTTGAAATTGTTCCTTAGTAGCGAGTGAATGAGTTGATCAGCAAATGAATGAGTATGGAATTGGGTTGGTAAGAGAGGTCAGAATAAAAGTTTGAGGATTGGACTTGGCACAATGTAAGGAAATCGTACAAAATTGATGATGCGTTCACTCTGTAGCAAACTATTGATTCTTATTTTTTATTGCATACCTCAGCATTCATGTGGAGGAAGAAAACATATAGCAAAGCAACATGTCTGTCACAGTCTGCTTTTGCTATAGTAGAAAAATTAATGTTAATGATCCAAGATGTAGCTAAAGCAAAAGAATGTTATTCAGTAACATCTGTACATAAATGAAGTGGAAATAGGAGGGTGATAGTTGTACAGAGTTTTCCACAAAGACCAGTAAGATAGGGTGGTACTAGAAAAACTGTGCTTGGCTTCTGTTACTTAAGTGACAAGATCAATAATGGTATTTTTACTAGCACAAACTAAAGTTTATATTTATTGCTTCCCACTTTTGATTAGGAAATAGAGAAAGAGACCAGAATTTCCTTCATGACTTGTGTGTAATTTTAACAATTTCTGTCCAAAGTCTCCTGGGAAAAAATATCTCCAAAAAGAAAGTCAAAAGATATCCTACTGAGACAAGAGGACTAGAAAACATGGATGTCTTAAATATGCCTGACATGTGGGGACAGGCACTTTAAGTGTGACAACTCAAAGATATTGACCACGTCATCAAGGTAAATTTTTTATAAATATCTAGCAATGTGCTATCATATGGACATCTAAAGCAATATACAGGGAAAGAATGAATTTCAAATTTGCTATTACCAGATCAGGCAATTTTAAGTCTTTGTGTCCACATGACTCTCTGTTCTACAGTCACTTTATGTTCTGCGCTTGCTCTGCCAGGTAAGATGAAGTGTAGTTCCTCCTACTTTTGAGGCCATCCAGTTGGATTTAAGTTTTTAAACTTGTCTGCCTCATACTAGCATATGCTAGTATGAGACAGACAAGCTAGGAGATATGCTAGGAGAGAAATTTGATCTAAAATTTATTATTACCTTTTTCCTTCACCAGTTTCAATACTAGGAGAGGTGGTCATGTTAAAATTACCTTCTTGCAGATTTTAATCTTAAAGTACTTACAGAATAACTATTTGGAAGGTTCAAGTGCATTTCACTTGTAGTATAGTTGTGAAGCTTTCTCATGCATGTTTTCTTAATGATTTATTTTTCTAGATGACTGAGTACTTGCACTCAGGTTGCAGTCACAATACGACATATGGAACTATGATCATGGTAATACTTAATTTAAATCGTACAAATTTGTCGAGTAGAAATAGGCTTGCATGCAATACTAAGGTGATGCAGATGTGTCATGCAGTGTTTTTGACTGATGCCTGGAATATGAAGGAATATGTTTCCTTGCCTTTGCTTACGCAAAGTTATACGTGAAATTCAGAGCATATGTCCTTAGAATAGAAGAATGGTCCCAAGAATTCAGACGTAGGATTCTTATAGCCTCAGACCTACAGAGTCCGGCATCCTGTCTCCGACAAAGCATAGTAGATTTCCAAAGAAGACAGAAATAGAGTGAGGACGTGTCACTTGTTTCTTGAAAATTCTTAGCCTCTGATTGTTCTCAGTTCAAGGGATTTCCTGAACCTGGTGTGGGTTTCTGTAACTCTTGATGAATCTCTCTTCCAACTTCTTGTTCAGTTTCCCTGCACAACTCTTAAAAATGTTCTTTTACCCCATATGTTTCTGAGAGTTCTGTAGATCTTCCACCTATTGGACAAAGAACCACCTTCTTTTGTTTGTTTTACACTTTACTCTTACTGGCTTCCTTTATGGTTGCTAGTTTTCCTATATCAAAGCGCAGTTTGAGCCCTCTGTTTTGATACAAATTACTGCAGATCTTAGAAATTCAGCTTTACAACTGAATTCATTTACAAACACTTTTGCATAAGGAGAATATAATTTTTACAGCAATGACAAGATAGAAAATGTCAGTTGATGCTTTTCCTCACGAAACTCTATTGCATGCCTGGTCTGTGTGAGCATTGTTCAGTAAAATGCATTGAGGTTAATAACCCTGTGTTTTTATTAGCACTGTGATAGGTGCTTATATTTAACACAAGTTGTGTTAGAAAGCGACAAAGATAGTGATATAACTGGGTTTTGCTGATTGAATAGCAGCCAAGGTTTAAAATGGAAGGTTGGAGGGAGACCTGATGCAAGTAATAAAGTCAGGAATGATATCTGTGTATTACAGTTCTAAATTTTTGTATTAGTCTGTGTATTACAGTTTGAGGTCATTTATCATGTAACAAACATTATAACATTTCTTGGATTGAAGCTTAAAAATTATGCTGTAGTGTAATTAAGAATCATTTGCAGTAAAATAAAGAGATCATCTGTACATATGTCACCTTATAAATTTAGGTCAAGGCTGACTGAAAGATCTTGCTGGTCTACAGATGCCAGGTATTTAGAGACTTCTGTGCTTATTACAGAGTGGAGATAAGTTTAATATGCTTCAGACTGATAGAAATGGCATTTATTTAGCACAAGAGATAAAAATACTGTCAGAAGTCAGTGGAAAAATAGTAAAGAAATATTGCTGTGTTCTAGAACTAAAAGGTTTGGGGTTTTGTGGGGTTTGTTCCTTTCTTTCTGCTGAATAGTGATCCATGGAATGATTTAGTATCTTTCTATGAATCTAAAAATTCTGAACTTCAAAAAAGCAAAAACAATGCACGCAGTGAGAGATTTTGAAAACTAGCTGAAAGGATTAAAGAATGTCTGTATCTTGGATCTCTCAAATTTGTGTTGTTAATAAAAATATTCTGCATTGCTAAATTGCACTGTAAACACTAAATGAGAGGGGTATGTTAGAGTCAAAGATGTGGTGGGTGGGCTACAACTATAGCATTAGTATCAACAGTGGAATGGACTTATACATACCAGCAGGTGCAGATTAATTAATTAAATAGTTTTCTTCTGAACGTTGGTTAAAATTACTTTGTTGACAAGATGTCCTTATATTGTGACCAAGGTAGAGTGTCTGCTGTCTTTCAAAACCATCAGTGTTTTCTAGTGGAAAAAAAAAAAGCAAACTCGGCTGTCAGAAAATATATACACCTGAAAGCATTTTATCCCTGTCATTTCTGGTAGAGAAGGCAGAAGGATGATATTGTAAAGTTGCTTAGATTGATGCTTTTTCTTTCCTATTCTGCTTTTTTTTTTTTTTTTATATATGTCATAACTGTAGGCAATCTGATAAGTTTGCAGAATTAAATAGCCAGAGTAAGTATGTGTTGCATGCAGAGCATCACTGTGCCTTCAGCCAAGAAGTACCTCTCCAGGAGAAGCTGCTTACTAATCATCGTTTCAGCTAGAATTATAGAACTGAGCAGTTAATCGTTTCTGTGGACATTATTTTTTCCTGAAAGCAATGAGAGCAAACTGATTTTTATCTTCATTTTCCTGTGTTTCTTTAAATGCACTTCATGAGGTCATTAAACTTTCTTGATGAGAAGCCTTTTCCTACCATCTTTTAACACTTGCTACCTTCTTTCTCTCCGTCTTTCTCTATTTTCCCCAAAATGTTCATATTCTGGGAGAGGTCTCTGAGAACCAGAGTCCTGGTAGAGAAGGACTTGTTCTTTAAATATGTGTCACTAGCTGAAGTTTCTTTTCATGCAGTTAAAAATACAAGACACAAAATGCAAAACAAAACCCTCCTCTTTTGTTTTCAGTTTGCATCTCTATGAAAGGTGTATAAAGATTTTCCACAGAGACTCTTAGTATTCTGGCAAACTCTCACTTGTGATCCATAGACTGTTGAAGTGCTGACAGATGCAGTAGTACACAGACATTCAAAGATTATATTTGTGTTTCTGTATGTGTCCTGCAAACCCCCCAAGCACTCAGATCTCTCCTTGCTACTCTGTTCCTTCTTGCTCAAGCCATCTGCTTGGTTTTCCTTCTGCAATTTCTCTCATTAGTCATGTTCATATGTATTTCAGGCTGCTTAATTTCATTACGCAAACTATTATGCACTGTTCATCCAATAAGTGACAGAGGTTCCTTCTGCTCCCTAAGGGACTTGTAAAAAGAAGTTCTGAATGTGTAAGAAACCCTGAAAATTCTTGTTAAAACATGGACAACATTTCACTGTTACCTTTATTAACATGCTAAAACTTACTTCATTGATTGAGTTATCTGTCTTTTCCTGACTCCCAAAGGCTAACTGCTGCCTCTTTAGGAATATTTTCTTCTAGCTAGGATATTTTAACACAGTTAAGATATTGATGCAGAACTCCATATCATATTTAAAACTTTCCTTTTTGGTGGAGTTAGTTTTCCTGCCTAGTAGTGAGGTTGTAGTTTCGGAATAGAATATGCTTGTGGCCATCCTTGTGAATATCCAGTAGAACTAGGAAAATCGTAAGCTTTTTAAAAGCATCAGAATTTGCAGAGGAAAGAGAGATCTTTTATTGCTGAAGATCTAAAGTCTCTGTGGTCATTGCCGAGTGTGCTCAAGCATCTTGAAATTACTAAGGCCAACTATGATGAGGTCATGGCATTCCCATCGATTGACTAAATATATGCATGCTACAGGACAAAAATATATAGAAGAGTTTTCTGTGATGGCTTTTGATAACTCATCTGTGTGATGGGGAGGAACCCCCAGCAATGGGATCTAGGATCCTGACAGGATCCCAGTGGGCAGAAGGGTGCCAGTATGGGAGAAAACTTATAAGTGTTGGGCTGAGGAGGGAGTTTGATAGCCAAGGTTTTATGGGCAAAGGCAATGGATTAATAGTCAACCTGGAGAGTGGGAAGTTAAAATGGAACATGGAAGGGGGGAACAGGGACTGACCTGAGAACAGTGGGAATTGTCAGAGAGCTCTAGGAAAGACAGATTTAATAAGGAATTGGATACCTGGACAGCAGACATAGAGCTACCAGCATAACTGGCATTTAGCATCAGCCATCATCCTAGCTGAAGGGAAGTGGGAATGGTTGAGAAATGATTGAGGAAGTCAGAAAAATGGAGTTCAGTGTGAGCTGTGTTTGGATATATAGGAATATATAGTATATACTGTGTGCTCTAAAGAAAAACAAAGGAAGGGAGGGGATGAGGATCCATTATTAGGTGTAAAAAAAATTACAGTTTTGGGTTTTTTTAATCTTGAAAAAAGTTCACCATGAAAATCATTATTTTATTTTGAGAATGTGCTCTCTATGGTGTATGAATTATAAATCATTCACAGACAGGAGTGATGGATCTAGGCACTGGATAAACATGGCAGCCTACAATAAATAGTGACTTGAGACTATCATAAAGCCTCAGAAAGAGGCTGAATTAACCTTTGAGTGCTGGACATTGCTGCAATGTTCTTTTTTTAATGTGGTTTCCATCTAATGAGTTTGATTTTACTTTGTTGTTTTGATAAATATATTCTGTCCAGACAGCCACAAGGTAAAAATTGTCGACTCTGAAAGCTGGAATATTTTTAACCAGCTTTTCCTAACACTTATTTCATTAAAACCCAAAGTCCTGAAGTCATTTAAAGGATTTAGTCTTTCTTTTATTTTCTGTTTGAAAACGTGTATTGTTTGGTGGTCTAAATTCCTGTTGCTGTATGACTTTGGTGACTGTAAATTCAGTGCAATGCGCCTTGCTGATATTCTCTAAAAAAATAGAGAGGAAATTATAGGTATACACATTTATAGAAAATTCCATAATTCCATCGGTTCTACTGTTGTGGTTAACAATATTGATTTAGTACATAAGTAGTGAAAAAATGAGTTTCCGAACTATTTAAAATACTTGTAATGATCTACTGAATTATGCAGTGGTTTGTTTTTTTTTTTTTTTTCTTGAAAAAAATTATCTTTTCTTTTTGCTGTTTTAAATATTACCAAAACTGGCAAAATGATATAACAATGATAGTATTTCTTACTAAGCAAAACAATCAGACACGCTACGTGTAAGATGTGGAGACTGAAGACAGCTTTTATGGTGTATGATTAAGCAACCGGGCAAGGATTCAAGACATTTTAGACTGAATAGGTTCCTTAAACCAGACTCGTCATGTGACATTCAACATATTGCTGAATTTTGTGTACCTCTGCTTCTATCTGTAGAACAAGCATGTTAATACAGCTTTACTCCTGTTCTTTGCCTGTCTCAGGGATTTTATTTATAAAAATCTTAAAGATCTCTTACAGTCTTCTTCAAACAACTTCCAGCACAGTAAGCGTTCAGTCTTCACTGATGCTTCTAGTAATAGCTGTGGGGAAAAAGCAACATGAATTCTTTTTATTAACCATAAGAGGCTCTATCGAAGGGAAATAGAAAAACTGAGAACAGGTAAAAAAAGAAATAATTATCTATGGTATAATCTAAATAGTTCCATGAAATTGTTTGAGCCTAAAGACTGAATTTACTTAGGTCACTTTTGTCACTTAATGCAAACTGGTTTGAAATTGTCTGGTTGCGTATATATCCTGGGTTCAGCAGTAGCAGTCATTTTTTCTCCTTCTTAGTAGCTGGTGCTGTGCTGTGGTTTTGACTTTCACCCTGGGAACAGCACTGATAACACTGATGTATTTAATTGCTGCTCAGTAATGTTTATTCTGACCAAGGACTTTCTGAGGGGGATGAATGGGGGGAGTGAGCAAGCGAGCGACTGTGTGGCTGATTTGCCAACCGGGTTTAAACCATGACAGTATAGAAGTTAAAAAATATACAAGTATAAATTCATGTCTTTTTGGTATCAACTGAATTCAGGGAGCATGCTGATTTAAGGAACCTTGTGAAATACACAAGTAGGAAATTGCGGTTTTGAGACCACTCCCCCACTGTACTTGCCCCGATGATCTACAGAAATATATAATATTGGAACACACTAAACCAGTCCAAATGAGTCCATAATGAAGAAAACTTGTTCATTTATGGTTTTTTTTTTCTTTGTAAAATAATAATCTCATTAACTCCCATGGTAATTAACTTTTGACAATCAACTGAAGAGCACTGAACAAACCAAGTATGTTTAAAGGAGTTTTAAAGCAGCAGTTGTTTGTGGGCAAAGATGAAAATATAGCTGCATAGGTACTGGCAAGTGTTTACATGGAATGTCTTTCTTTTAAAGGGAGAAAAAAAACGGGATTTTTTTTCTGTGCTGTGGAGAAACTGATAGAGTCTTCATTCAAGATTTCCCTGTGAAAACTGCATTGATGCCATTCATATAAGGTATTTGAAACAAACATGGATTCCGTTTCCTTCTATACTTTATTAAATGCTTTAATGAATGGTGCTTTCTGAGAAATAAAATGGAGGTAGTAAATGATTGAAAGAGACAGCTTTTTCTGATCTAAAGTCTATTAGAATAGTGAACATATAATTTTGTGGTAACATGTCATATTTCTTACTGACGTTAAAGTTGGAAAGATTCCTGTTTGTATGCATTTGTTGGCTGTTCAGATAGTAGTTGTACTATTTGCTTTCTCTCACCATCATCTTGCATTTTATCAAATCCTGAGCTGTCATGCTTCATTATCCATAGATGATCTTGAACAGCCTTGCTTCATAAAAAAACATGCTATGGCATCTGCCATTGTGTACCACTATACAGATCACTTCTCAGTAAGGTTTATCTTTGATTTATGCATTCAGTCATGCGTGTTCTTATATTTTTCCTGTGAATATCTCAAGCAATGGAAGCTGCATATGCTACATTACACAGATTTTTCAGGATGTAGATGTCTTCTGTGCATTTTTAGCTAACGAGTTCCATTGGAATTAGTGTTTGTAGACCTCAATCTCCATCAGGCTGTCGCATTGTTTCTGTAGTCATTCATAAGCGCCTGTACCAGTGATGTAGACAGGACACTGAAATTAGTAGCTGTGATTGTAATGTCAGTCTTGCATTCTAGATCCTTTCACTTTTTAGGTTTTTGGGACCAGCAATGAAATTTATGTAATGATTTTATTAATAGAGAACAGTAATGTCTACATAGAAATATATTTACCAAAGAAGTCTTTATTTCTTGTAAGGTAATTGCATTGATAAGAGACTTACTCTTTTTTTGAAAGACAATTAGCAAAACTGTACAGTGCTCATAGTGATCAGTAGATAAAAGTCTTCTTCATTCCAGTAATTTACATCTCTATGTAACTATTGTTGTCAGGGGAAAAGGAGCACACATTTTTAAGGATGTTCTAAAGTTCTTTTACCACTATTCTCTTTTGGTGGTGCAACATTCAGAAACTAATTTATTTGTTAAATTAATTGCTGCTGTTAATGCTTCATCTGAAAATACTTGTTTCAGCAATCAACAGTGAAGATGTATGACATTTAAGCTTGATTCAGTGCTTCTTGATAACTATTTGAAATTGATCAAGTCATTTTTAGGACATGTATACTTTTCTGAATATGTTAAACCTAAGAGACAACCTCCCCTATGAAGATAGGATGAGAGAGTTGGGGCTGTTCAGCCTGGAGAAGAGAAGGCTATGTGGAGACCTCATA